>JABFFC010000035.1:0-43869 GCA_013623535.1 Fusarium penzigii
CTTTGTTTGTATCTCCGAACCTCGGGGAACGAGTAATTACTCATGGCGGGATGGGATGGGTATGTAGATTCGGATAGCGGCACGATCCCTCATCATGAACTCTATACTTCGCTGATCTTTACATGAGTTACTGTTACTGTTGATGATCAGGACTTTGCTTCGGTTGACCTAACAAGGTGAGTCAGAGTCAGGCCGGAATCATTTCCTAATGGGAAAATAACCCATGTTCATTCTTTTCAGTGGATCTAGATTCCTAAATCAAATCGATCTTGTCCAGTCAACAAAGGATAAAGGGGGGGGGGGGTTCAACTTCGATGTCATGTCGTCAACGATATTCCTGGCATCTTCAAAACCAAGCACACAATTCCAAAACTGTTATTCCCGGGCCACTGGTTTAAAACCGCCACACGTCCGTCCATGTCGTCGATTCACGCCCAACTTACACAAACGTTGAATTCTATCTCGCGTAACGTAACTCACTCGACGCCTCTGCCGAAAACTCAAATAAACCATTACTTCATGTCATGCTCGGAATTGCGACGAACCTACCAAATGTCAGATTCGGATAAATAAGCCCCATTGTGTCAAATTCGTAATCACTAACCAGATAACCTTAGTGATGCATTATGATATGTAGTGTAACTCTAGCATCGTTCGGAATTATCGGCTCTAATAAGTTGTTGATTCTGGAGCAGTTGTCTTAAACTGGCTTGCACCATTCGGTATCGTACTGTTCAATGGTCACCTTAACAACAGAACAAGATGCCTTCATCCCATTCCCCTCTATATACATTATTTCCTGATAAACTCTCATCAAAACACCCTGACCATATCATACATCCCAGAATGTCTGCCTCTCGGGCATCCGTCTAGAAGATCTTTGTAATACTCTCCCGTGAAATAACGCTATTCTGCCTCTCATCACGCCTGACTCGGAAGAAACTGTCGCAGAAATCACTACATCGCATGTGTCGCAGAAACTCTTCATCGTGAGTAATCACAATAAGCTGAAAATTGCTCTGCGCTTGACGCTGCTTGATGATCATGTGAAGACTCTCCGCCAGACTCTTGATGTTGTCACGATCCAAGTTCGTCGTCGGTTCGTCCAGGGCAATCAGACCGCAATTGACGCCGAACGACTCTGCCAGAGCAAGGCGCACGACGATGGATGCGAGCACCTTTTGACCTGCCGAGCAACGACCACGCATATCCATCTCCGTGTCCTGCTTCACCATGCACAGTCTGTAGTTGTAGTTTCGTTTACCCGTGCTGCCTTCGTTGTCCGAACGAATGAGAATCGTGTCAATATCCGTGCCTTGGTATGTGCTCTGCCACAGCTCCCCGGCGATGCGATTCACCTCGGCCATCTTCATCGAGTGAAACTGCATTACAGCCTTGTCGACTGCTGATCCGCACTGCGCGAGATCTTCAATGGCCGCCTTCGTCGTCTCCACTCGAATGTGTGATTCTCGGTACTTCTTCTTGGCATCCTTGTAGTCCATCTCCCACTCCTGGAGTAGCCTGCCGAGCTCCTCGTCCTTTGTCTTCATCGCTCCCATCACAGATCCACGCTCAGCCAGGAGACGGTTGTAATGGTTCTCCTTGACTCGGGCCTCGGCCTGAAGACGCTCATAGTCCTCATCGGCATTGCGGTGTTCCAACCCAGCAATGTCGTTTCGGATCACCTCAAGCATGCGCAGGTGCTTTCTATAGTTCAGGTTGTCATTGATGTTCTTTTTCTTGCGGTCGCCATTGTCAAGGTCCTGCTTGAGCTTGTTGGTCCGTACTGTGAGGTCTGTGATTTCCTTCTCAGTGTTGGCAATCGCCTTTTCCCGTGTTTCGATAGCTCGCTGATTGGTCTCCAGATTCGACACACCGCCCCGGTTAATGTAATCCAGAATGTCGCTGTCCATCATCTTCATCTCGCTCACGGTATTGGCAACAGCGTCACGGGCCTCGGCAATCACCTTTTCCTTGCTTCGACCACGCCCAAGTATGCCGTCTCGGGCAGACCTCGCTTCCACAATCCGCGGTTCGATGTTCTCTAGCTCCTCATCGGCACGTTGGATAATTTCGCGCTGGTGCTGGATATCCTCCTTCAGGGACTGGATCTGCGCTTGGAGATCTTTCTTCTTGTCCAGCTGTCCGATCGTGCTGCCGATCTTGCTCCTGAGCTCGCTCATTTCCAGTTCCAGCCCACTGAGTTGATCCTTCATGCGTTGCCGGTCGATTGTCAACTTGGTGATGCGGTTCTTGAGACTTCTCATCTGATCGGCAAGTCCCGCCTGAAGTTCGTGAATCTCATCTGCGCTTCGTGTTGAGCCGCCGGACATTTGCTGAGACATGATTCGGTCAACCTGACTCTCGGAATCACTAATGTCCTTGATTGTTTGGGTGATGTTCATGACAGTCTTGGACATATCCTCAAGGTCCTTTTGCTTCTCCTCCTCAGCAGAGACTAGGGAGTTTAGCTCTTCAACTTGCCTTTCCAAAGCATCATGTTCACTCTCCAGTGTCTTGCACTCATCCCTTAATGAAGGGAGCTCTGTCAACACGCGCTCATAAGTGTCGTAAGCGGATCTCACTGAACGCAACTTATCCAAGCTGCCCATCAGCTCTTTCAAGTCTTTTTGCACGTCTGCCTTTCCTTTTGGATCAAGGTTCTTCTCAATCTTCTTGCTCAAGCGATCCAGGCTTGCGGCCTGGCTGTCATCGAAATGACGCTCGCAAAGTAAACACTTCTTTTTGGCATCGAGCATCCGCTTGCACTTGCTGTAGTAGTCCACGAGAGCATCAAACAGACTCAGCTCATTCCGCAGATCCTCGACCTGCTGCTCAATTGAGTCGACTTCTTCAGTGTAGTCCTCGATAATGGCGTTGTCTCGCACTATCTGAAGCGCATCAACGACCTGCTTTTGACATTCTGCAGCTTGTTTGGCTTTCTGGTCGCACGATTCCTTGCTGGTTCTCAGTCGGTACTCAACTTTCTGTTGTCTTTGCCGCGCCTGCTCGCGGCGCTTCTGAGCACTTGTGACCACCTCGCTTTGGGATCTGATGGCTGTCTGGAACTTTGGCTCGAGAGTTTCGGGTTGCCAGTCACTGCCCACGACCTTGTCTAGCTTCGGCTTCCATGTTGACGTCAATGTGTCCAATTTGCGCTTGCGATCTGCCAGTTCTTTCTTTCTAAAGTCGAGTTGTGCCCTCTTCGAAGCAAGGCGAGTACATTCGAGTAGCTCTCGGCCGAGCTTCTCGTTCTCGTTCTCCAACTGGTGCAGCTTTTCATTTTCCTCTGCCAATTGCCGGTCCCAATCTGACGCTTCAAATGCTTTCTGGGTGGCCTGGTATCTATTGTTAAGATCTTCCAGCTGCCCGTCCAGAATCGCCTTTGCGCCCTCATCCACATCGATAAGGCCAGAGTCATTCTGCAAAACAGCACATCGCTTCTCAGTGGCGCTTATGCGTTGCTTGGCAGACACCCGGTCCTGAGTTCGGGCGGCTTTGCGCCCCTCGAGTTCCGTGATGACGGCGGTAGCTTTATCGAGTTCGATGGAGTTTTCCTTCTGCAAGCGTTCCAGGTCACGCTTCTTATCGTTGAGGAGTTTCTGAAGACGCTCGTTGAAAGACTTGACGTGATGATCTGAAAGCTCGCCATCGAAGCCCGAGAAGCCGTATGATTGTGCAGCCTCTTGAATCATTTCCATTCTCATCTGAAGTTGGCGTTCGTATTTGTCCTTGTCTGATTGGTATTTTCCCTGGTCAGACAGTTTTACGGACAGTTCCTTTCGCAGCTGGCTAAGTTGGTTTTGCAGCTCGCTGTACTGAGCCTTGTTCTGGTCGGCTTCTTCCTGCAGCTGCCGCATTCGGTCTTCATAGTGAGCCAGATCATTCTCTAAGCTAGTGTCATCCTGGTGCAGCTCGTCGATGGTACCCTTGAGCTCTCTGACAGCTTCCTGTCGATATTCAAACTGCTCCCGCTTGTTGCTGAGATTTTGGACAATCTCAAGATGTGTGTTTGCAGTCTCTCGGATGGTGCGGATCGCTTCTTGTGTATCCTCCATCTCTGCGCTGATCGACTCGCAAGTGTCCCGAGAAGCCTCTATTTCGGCTTGAAGTGCCTTCATCCGCTTTTCTGCGCGCTCGCCACGGTCTTTGTTAACCTTGTTGTGTGCTTCGTCATTCTGAAGTTTACCGAGTTGTTCTTGCTGTTTTTTTCGAAGAACTTTCAGGTTATCGATAGCTTTTGTGTATTTCATGGCCTCGAAAATCTCATCGAAGCGCTTCTTGAGAGCAGCAGGCTCACTGAGCGGCCATAGCGATTCGTCCTGATGGCAGAAAATGACAGCATCGAGGATCGCCGGAGAAACGCCAAGGCGTTCAGGTATCAGCTCGTCGAGTTGCGCCACTCTCGTCGATGTAGTCGTTCGTTCGCCGTTGTTGACAACAACTAGTGAGCAGTCAAGTGTCTTTTGTGAACGGGTCGTTTTCTTGACGGTAAGCTGCAAGCTTCGGGTTGCTACGTGTTGACGGTCGTTGATCGATCTGAACTGGAGTTTGACTTGGGCCATGACTTCTTTCTCACCGCATAGCTATGGTCGTCAGATTTAAAGACAGGTCATGGCTATAGCTACTACTTACCTTTGGATCGTGAATGAAAGCACCACCCTTGCTGTTGGGTGGCAACTCACCTGTCGTGGCATACTTGAGGCACTCGATAATGGTTGTTTTTCCAGAACCGTTGTATCCGACAATGAGGGTCAGTGGGGTGTTGAATTGGATAGCCTCTCGCACCGAAGGGCTGAAGGAGCGAACTCCAGAGATAGAGAGTTTGTCGATTCTCGACATGTGGGCGGCTATCACATCGGAGAGGAAAGAGAATATGGGCGAGCGTTCACATGAACTTCACAGTATGATGAGCCTTGCCAATATTCAGCAAGGGATATTAGGACCTGTGCTACTGGTGTGAGGTGTAGCTTCGGATTCAAAAGGTAAGGCTGACGCGACATCACGCGTTTGCTGTCTTGCCTGGACTTCCACTGATGCGCTGTCACGTGAGATTCGATTAATTGGCTGTCAGAGTGTGATTATGTAATAGCTTGAAAAGTGCTCAGAGACAAGGCAACACATGAAGGATGTCTTCAAATTCGGCTCCGTTCAGCACCATCCGTCCTTCACCAACAGTTTATCCGGAGTAGCTCCCGGTGTATCATTCTCCAAGAATTTCTTCTTGCAAGTACTATTGTAATTTACGCATAAGGGTCGTCCGACACGCATCGGGAACATTGCGAAACCTGTCCAGTAAGTAATGCAGGACATGACTCGAAATCAGGATAATGTGTGCTTTTACACCAAAATTAATCCTGGCTGCGAGAAGGGCAAGCATGTTTTCGTGCGACGATGACGAAAGACGAGACCACCCAACTCTTGCAGCATTCGCTAACGACGTCAGTGCAGCAGGTTTTCGAGGACCCTGAATGCGCTTCAAGTTGGTGTCGTGAGATCCCCCCACCTTCCGAAGACCCTGGATTTACCTGAAATCCGGTATTATGGATCAAACTTACAAGGATAAGGTCCATTCAGAGACAGACAAAAAGCACGAACAAACATGAATCACCAAACATGCTTCAAGCGCAGGAAATGAATTTTTCTTCTCTTGCTTTTCCTCTCCTCAATCCTCAAAGTTATCATGGGTTACATTAGACATTTCAGACTCTCGTAGCTTATGCTCCTTGATGGATAGTTGTGTCGGCCCGGAGACGATCCCCCTGAAAATCTGGCCCTGAAAATCAGGCAATCGTTCTCATCAGGAATACGGCAAAGGATCGTACAATTGCGCATTTTTGCTTGTTGCAAGAATACGATGTGAGAGCCGATTGTGTGCAGAGCCTAAAAAGCGCATGACATGTTGTTTATTACGCAGTAGACTAAGATCAAGACCCAATGTGGATACCCCATCGCGCTATCTCCAGGGTGCACGATGGAGCGTCCCCGCCTTGCCCCTGTCTCCTGATTGCACAGGGGCATTAGTGCGAAGGAAGACCCTTGATCGACTGCCAATAAGAGACGGCCAAGATCTATTTGACGGTCAGGAGCCCAGTACAAAGGAGCATTTACTCCGGAAGAGGGGTCAACCTAAACAGGGGTCTAGAATATTTAGCGCAGGGATGCCTACAGCCGGCTGCTGTTCAGAAGGCACAGTTTTCAGAGTGAGGACAAGGACAGGACGTCCTGGGCACAAGAGGCTTTTGTGGGCTTTCTGGTGGGCATGACTCGTCGGAGTTGCTCCGGACGAAAGAAAATTCATTCAGAGGATATGACGTTAATCAAGTTTACTGGTCACTCGAGGCGGGTTTCCGGCTGCTGCGGGCGTCTTTCCCATCTGTCAAGCAATCGAATTCTTGTCAAATCCGCTTTTCCTGAGCCATTTGCCATAGTTTACCCTAGCACTGGGGGCCCCCGAAAATGCTCGCCACACAAGGGCCCCCCTTTTGAATCGAGGCCATGGCAGAGAAGGGACAAGATGAACATACACAAGAATGGGAGACAAAGCACTAGGCCATCTGGCTAAAGGACCACCTTATCGTCCACGATGACGGGCTACAAATGCAAGTCTTGCCTAGTTTGTGCTTGTTTGTAAATCAGGGCAGAGTCAGCCGCATTACCTGGTCGAGGGGGCTTGTCTTGGATTTCATTCTCACAGGGTCTCTTTGTAGGTTCTCTTGCCCTTCTCCTTCTTCCCAAGCAGCCTCTTGTCATCAACTTGGATCGGTTTTTTTCGGTCGGGAGAGCAATACCTGAGTAAGCGAGACTCGACTCAAATCAAGGCACCCGACCGCCTTTGAACGCAACCCAACCGAATGATCTTCTTCACCAACGGATCATTCTCGCAGCTCTTTCAATAATTTACACAAACATTATCATTGCCTCATCTGTTGCGGTTCCTGCCTCAGCATCTACTGTCGCGCGTCGTCTTTCCACCCTGGTACTATTGTCGTTGTGCAAAGCAGTCTCTCGCTTTCTCTATATCGACCGCTTAGACGAGCTTCTATCCCTTCGCGCACCATTATTTGAGCCTCCCTGATGCTTCGATCACCATCATCTCGCTACTCCTCCTTCCTGACGAACGATTTCCTACCGTCAATACTTACTGCTTCATAGAGGTTACACTGCACGTCTCTTCCGATTAATATCGTCTCCACCGTTGCTCGACTTAGATAGAATCCATCGTGGTTGCTGGTCACCAGCCACTTTGAGGCGCCCGCCGTCGTAGCTGAACAGCACTGCACTGCAGCATCACGAACCCCCTCCCTAGATTGCAGCGCTTCAGGGAACGGCCAGCCTCCGCGACAAGCCCAAAAAAAGAGGGGCTTACCTCCTCACCAACCCAAAAACGATACGATTAGGGAAGCTTGCTTTGCCACATGCGACCATGTCTCCTCCGCTCCCACCTCCCCCTCCCCCCACCAACAACTTCAATCTTTTCGATTTCAATTTCGACGGACTCGGTTCTTTCCCCAACATGACGGGCGGCCAGGTTGTTCACCACTCCCCGCGCAGTTCAAGGCTCATTGCTAAAGAGCAGCGTAATATCTCTCGATTGCAATTACGGCTAACTCACTTACTCTCCGACAGATGGGTGTGGATGGTCAGAACGGTTCTGACATGCTGGCGCTCCTCGACAACAACATGCTCGGCGCAATAGGTGACGTACCTATGACTCTCGATTCGAACGACGACCTGTCTCTGAACAATTCAACCGGCAACTCCAGCATGCCTGGCACCACTGAGGAGTCGGTCGCGCGAGCTGAAAACCAATTCAATACAGCTGCCAACAATGTACCAGGAGCCGGACCTCTCCCTGCTAGCGCCTTTGCACAAATGAATATCGCTGGCGCTAGCACCCTAACTGAATTTACTAAGCGAAGAAACTGGCCAGCCAAGGTAGTAGAGGAGCTCCGCGACTTTTTACAGATCCTTGATGCCAATGGTCGGATCAAATACGCATCGCCAAGCGTAACGAGTATGACAGGCTATACCCCTGAGGAAATCCAGGATGTCTTTTTGAAAGATCTGATTCACCCCGATGATCGTGGCGTGTTCGTTTCCGAGCTCAATGAGTCAATTGCGTCGGGTATCCCTTTGCGCATGTTCTACAGATTTAAGAAGAAGGATGGAGTATACATGATATTCGAGACAGTGGGTCATGCGCACATAGCGGCGGCCAGGTTCGCTCCCAATCCCAACAACCAGTCCCCCTTCTGCCAGGCTGTTTTCGTGATGGCTCGACCGTATCCAACAAAGAATGCCGGGCTTCTTGATTCATTTCTGGAACACAAGATGGAGAATGAACGCTTGAAGAGGCGCATTGCCGAACTCCGTCGGGAAGAGGAGGCTGAGACTGAAGAAGCTTACCGGCAAAATACCTACAGCCAGGAGGGGCGGTCCGATCTATCGCCTTCCGAGAGCACGGGCATATCGTCCAACTTCTTCGGCCGAGGCAGTGAGAGGGGAGGGTTAGGTGAAGCCGACCGACTCGCGCTGAATAAAGCTCTTACGAGGGAAAATCTCGAAGGTGCAGCTGCAGGAAACCGACCTGATTCCCTCAAAGACAAAATGGCCCGCTATGAAGCGACGTCCCACACTGACACGATCGAGATGCTTACCGGGCTGCGATACGTGGAAGGCGAGCGCAGTCGAGGCATCACGACGGGCAACGCGAGCCCAACACTTATCAAGGGCGATGCGGGTATTGCGATACCATTAGACAGAGATCCTCGCACGGGTGACAAGAAGAAGAAGCTCAAGACATCAGAGGAATATGTGTGTACGGATTGTGGTAGGTTTTCTGGGATTCTGCATCAATATTACAACTTTGACTGACGTATACCAGGAACTCTGGATTCTCCCGAGTGGAGAAAGGGCCCGAACGGGCCAAAGACACTCTGCAACGCATGTGGTCTGCGATGGGCTAAGAAAGAGAAGAAGAGGAACAGCACAACGCAAGCAACGCCAACGGCCGAGTACGCCATGACATGAGGAAGCATTGAGTCACCTCGAATTGAGATTTGAGACGCAACAATAACAGACGGCCGAAAGCGAATGGGGCATCATGGTGGTCAACAATCGAACAGGTTGCTAAAACCAAATGCTTTTGGTCTTTGACGGCCGCCAAGTACACGGACGGAGTATGGGATTGATTTCTTTTTTCTTAAGCATTTACACAACACAAGCGGGATACACGAGACGCTTTACAGCCGGTCTGTTTTTTTTGGGGGGGCTTTCTTTTTTTTTCTTCTTCTTTTCTTACCCGGTGTTCACATATCCTCGGAACGGTTCTGTCAGGAGCTTGGCTAAGCTTTGTTCGTTGATGTTTCACGTTGGAACTTGAACGGTATCATGATAACTGAGCTAAAAGGAGTATATGGATGAGGGCTACATGCATGTCCTGTGCAAGTACAGGTGGCGGCGATATGCGTGGGACTGCAGAAGCAGCAGCGCGGTAAAGGCGGCCAAGCTATGTATGTTGTGCGATTAATGCAGTTAGTTGTTCTATGTAGAGATGAGTTTGCTGGTGGTTGCTGACTGTCGACTGCAGATGTGATGCAGGGAAACCATTCGACTGATGATGTGTTTTGTGACGAAGAATTGACCGTCCTGCGGGTAGATCCGCGCAGATCCGCGGCCGGCTAGTCGGTACATTTAAGCAACGACGAGAGGAATTACTTTCTTATCAGCACATGACAAGCAAATCATATTGAAAATCGACAAACAATGAGGTGTCAAAAAAGAGATGTTGACGAATTTCTAGCTTCTCATCCCATCATGGCACAGGAATGCCCTTCCGTGCAGTGCCAGCTGAAACAAGCACACCAACCTCCACAACGCACAGCTAACAGCAGCTAACAGCGGTTCGGCGAGTGGGGTTATTCCCACTAAAAGCCTGGGCATTTCAGCTCCAAGCTTTCCCCAGCAGCTGTGGACATGTCACCCCACTGTATGCCTTCTCAAGGTCCACGTCACATTTCAAGAGTAAGGTAAGACAAGACAATGAGAGGTCAAGAAAATATGTTAGGTTATATCAATGTGTATTAATGCCAATGATGCGTGCATGCATGTTTGTTTTGAACCTTGTGACTATGCTCTGATTCGTCGAAGATCCAAGAAATTTGTTTTGGTTAAAGTGCATGGAAGATGTCTTGTAGTGAAGTGAGACAGTAGGTGTATCCAACTGTATTTCTAGCTGCTCACAAAACCCACCTCCTCCTTCACATCAAGCTTGCTCCCTTTCCCCTCCATCATTCATCACACAGGCAGAAAAATATCATCAACAGATACATCGACTACAACTAAACTCTTCAGCAAACGTGAACCGCCATCATGGATAAAATCATCAACGCAGCCAAAGACTTTCTCGACGATGACGATAAGAACAAGCAGCAATCTGGTGGTCGTCAAGGTACGTCATTCTCTACAGTAGCTCTCATGGCAGCTGTCATTACCCCGCCATGATTCTTCGCATCATGGCTACTTGAAGCTTGAAACAGAATTTATCAAATTTTACTGCCATGATATTGGAGAGTTGCATATAAATGCTTGTGCCGTTAACTGACACATCTCTCCATGTCAAGACCAACAGTACGGACAGCAACAACAATACGGCGGCGGCGAGCAGCTTGGAAACCAACAATACGGCAATGATCAATACAGTGGCGGCCAGCAGCAGTTCGGCCAAGGTCAACAGCAGTATGGAGGTGGTCAGCAAGACTACCAGCAGCAGCAACACCCA
The DNA here is from genome assembly GCA_013623535.1 of Fusarium penzigii. NCBI lineage: Eukaryota > Fungi > Ascomycota > Sordariomycetes > Hypocreales > Nectriaceae > Fusarium > Fusarium penzigii. The sequence goes on from JABFFC010000035.1 coordinate 10,784, forward strand.
TCTGCCAACACAAGTTCGTTGTCTCGATACCCAAAAAACCCATAATAGTCATCTCTAACTTCGCATTGCAGAGCCCTCGGGCGGTGGCATCGCTAGCTTCCTCGGCGACCTCGACTTCAACAATGCCAAAGAGGAGGCTACCAAGAATGCTGGCTCCTCTGGCGATAAGGACATGTTTTCCAGCATTCTTGGTCTCGTGAGCCAGAAGCAGAACAAGCTCGCCGACGAAGATATTGACGAAGAGGGTACGATTGGCTTCATATGACCTCCAAACTCTATTGATGCATGAAAACCTGACTGATACTTTTCTTAGACGCCATCAAAAAGCACAAGAAGACATATGATGACGATGTCGACGAGGAGGACGAGAAGAGTCTGGGCACTGCTGCCGCCATGCAAGCTTTGAAGCTCTTCAACAAGGGAGAGACCAAGAGTAGCAGTAGCGGTCAGAGTGCATTCCTTGGTCTTGCCATGTCCGAGGCCAGCAAGGTCAGTACTCATTTGTACACCAAGAACCGTGAACAACCGACGGCTAACTTTATACTCAAAGCTCTTCGATGACAAGGCCTCCAAGGGCAAGGTCCAATCAGGCACTAGCAAGGAGAATGTCATTCAGCAAGCCGCCGAGGTTGCGTTCAAGATGTATTTCAAGAGCCAGGGCGAGCAGCAAGGCGGTCTCTTGGGCATGGCCTCTAAGTTCATCAAGTAAATTCTTTTGTTCAGCATGTGTGGACTATCAGGTGCTGAGACCCTGGAGCGTATTCTTGTCACAATCTAGCACCCACGAAAGGAAGAGACAGCCAATTCAGTGAAGCAAATATCATGACTCTGACGATAGTAGGATTTCTCACACATCTGTATAAATCCTTCAGCCAACTTCCTGTTTAACATATCACGCATTCGGTTCGTCATGGACAAGCCCAAGTACATCTAGCCATTCGTCCGGACGACGTCTACCCGATTCGGTATCATGCTGCAGATAGCTCTCTGCCTCAGCTGCCCACGATAGGAGCTGCTCTTCACTGCCCCATTCTCCCGTCGCCATCAGGCCTACCGGCACCTTCCCCTCGCCCTGAACGGGATCCACGTAGCCCACCGGCGCCGACAGTGCAGGCGTTCCAGTCAAGTTGGCCAGAAATACGTAGAGCATGTTATAGACGGTCCTGTTCGTATCACTCATGCCGTATGTTTCATCACCGGGTACAATCGGCCAGCCGGGGAGGGGTGTAGTAGGTGTCATGATGAGCAGGCCTGGGTATTTCTGAAATAGGAAAGCCAGATGGCGCATGATCAGCTCGCGAAGGGTGTTGAACTTGAGAAAGTCTTCAGCGTTTGTCCTCCTCGCAACTTGCATAAGTACCTGGTTGGCGTGGCCGACGAGGGAAAGGTAATCATCCGGATTAGGAGTACGCTGGCGTGCCGACTCCACCATCTCGGTGATGCAGATGCAGCTGTGAGCCAGCTGTGCTTCTCTAAGGTAAGGGATACTGATGTCGACAATCTCGTAACCGCACTTGTTGGCAAAGTGGTCAACAGCCCGCTCGCAAACCTCCCTGACTTTAGGGTCTGCACCATTCCACCAGTCGCGGAATATACCCATGACTTTCTTTGCCGTGGGCTCCGGGGGTGTGCTCAGTCCAAACTTTCCTTGGACCGTGCAGTCGGGGTCCGGCTGGGCCATGACACGGTATGCGATGGTGAGGTCCTGTGCAGAGGCGGCGAGGGGGCTGGTAACACAGACGGTGCTGTTCATGCGCAGAGTTCGACTTTGTGTGGTCTTAAGACCAAATACACCATTGAAGGAGGCTGGAACACGGGTGCTGCCACCGGCGTCGGTGCCGACGGCGATGGGGACAACTCCTGCTGAGAGGGAGGAAGCTGCCCCGGAAGAAGATCCGCCTGGATAGTAAGACTTGTTGTGGAAGTTGGTGGGCGTGCCTTGAGCAACGTTGCAACCGCTCGTATCTAGGGATGTATGTTTAGCAATCATCTCTGCAGGGAGAAGGAATTCACTTACCAGAACCAAGCTCATGCATGGCATTCTTACCAATCACAACAGCACCCGCCTCTTGAAGCTTCTTCACCGGCCATACAGACTCTTCTTGCTCTTTAAAGAAAGGAATTGAAGGGTTGAACTTCATCCCGTTGTGGTTACGGTACCCCTTGACGCTGGTATCGTCCTTTACACCGATCGGAACGCCATCAAGCACGCCCAGATATTTACCTGCGGCATAGCGCTCGGTGGACGCTTTGGCTGCTTCAATGGCGAGGTGGTCTTTACCATGAGAAGAAACCCAGCCATTCTCGTACTTGCTCGGAGGCTGCTGGCCGCGGGTGATGAGGGGCAGGAGAGCCTCGACTACCTGGAGAGGAGTTACCTTGCCCGACTTGTATATGGCATGGTAGTCGCTGGCGGTGTAGTAGCGAGCTGGCGAGGTGGAACTGGTGGTCTTGAGGAGATCTTGACCGAACTCAAGCATAGGCGACGTCGACCCCAAGGGTGTGACGGTTGGCTGTGGACTTGTGAGTTCTGAGAAGAGTATTTGGGAAGAGGTGGTGTACGTCAAATCTATAAGGAATCTCCTTGAGGTCCGGGACTCGCCCAACAGCGGCGAATTCTGCATTGTTCCAAAAGTATTGTTGAATAAAGCCAACGCGAGAGACGCTGAGCCGTAGCGTGTCAGTAGAAGTGACCATTATGGGCGTGTAAGAAGGGAGGATCTTACATGTTGGCACCAATTACAAGAGATATACCTCGAAAGACGGGGTTGTTCTCCTCTTTGAGTTTGTATTTGGTGTCGGGACCCTGGACGGGTTTAGGATAATTTACAAATTCAGATGGAGGAGCCATGACGAGATGGAACTATCCAAAAACCGCGGGTGCAAGTGGTACAGTAAGGAGAGCGTTTCCGAATATCCAACGCGTACTTGGGTGAAGAGAGGACACAGCTGAGAAAGAATGAGAGGAAAAGGATAAGCTGAGGTAGGGACTAAGTTTGTGTAAATAGTCTAAGCCGTCTAGGATTGGACGATAGGAGAGGGGAGTAACAGTGAAATGACAAGGGACGGGAGCTATGAACCAAAGTTATGATGGATGAAGGGGCTTTTTTTATTCCCATCTCCACTCAGCTTCCGGGGTTCAGCGGAGAGACTGATTCACCGTGTCTATGTCTCTTATCGTCAAGATAATCAACCAACCTGATTTCTCGGCATCCGCGGAATCTGATTTATGAATTAAATTATGTCCCGTGCCTGTCCTCTAGATCTATGCTGGGAAATCAATGGCTGAAGATGTGTTCTTCTAAGCTTAGCTTGATACCTAGGCCTAGATGATCTTAGGTGCCGAGGTTGCAGGGGGATGGATAGGTAGTGCAAAGCCAAAGTCTGGTAGCTCATGATGAGATTTGGGTGACATTACTACTTGGCATACGATAGGTACTGGTGCTGTTCGTATGGGTTGTGATGTTATTTCATAAGCGTGCAGCTGTTACCTAAATTTCAGCTTAAGCTAGTTCATGATATGTTAATACGGTAGTTAGCTGGGTTGATAACTGTTGCACATTGGATGAGAATACCTTTAGTACCGTATTGTATGTACCTTGCATCCATTTCACTTTACATGTGCTCGCCTTACGTCATCCGGAACCCCTTCCTCACTCTGCACTGGGCATGTACCAGGGGTGGCAGGCAGGGGAAGGTCCCAATAACACCCGTGCCCCGCGCATGCCACTTGAAACTGAAATAGCATCACATGAACCAACCTAAGTAAGTACTACCCAACTGTGCTAACCTACAAGGTCACTCACGCTTCTTCTTCCATCTCTCTCATTACTAGTACTCAGATATTCCCAAAACCATGCTCGTGACCTGAAATCTTGGCTCTATGGGCAACAGCCTCGTTGCTCAACTCTTCTTTTTTCCACCATAATCAACAAAGACAGAAAACCAAATGTCTACTTGAACTTTCATGCTGACTGAAGCAGCGGCATTCAACGGCTTCTTCAAGCACAGCTCCCTGTTCTATTGACCCCGCCAAATCTACGCCAAGTCTACTCTTCGCTCATTAGCAACCCTCGTAGCATCCGCATCCATAACCGCATCGATCAGAATAGAATATCCAGCCCACCATGTCGCTCTTTTCTGCTCAACTTCATCCCGGCCGGGCGCTGGGCTTTCTAGGTTCGCTCTCGCCCTACCATTCATTACCATGACCCCCCGACTATGATCAGCCTTGACCCCGTCCGATGTCATGACTAACTCTCATATCATCTACCATTAGTCCTCGGTGCCTCCCTCCACGATGTCCTGACCCGTCTCAAAGCTGAGCCCCAGCGCTTCCCAAAGATCGAACTCCTCTACTCCCCCGATCGACCTGTGACGGAACCTGTGGCCGTTGACCTCCCCTCCAACGGCGTCCGCCTTAGATTCGATGGCCCAGAACAGCGACTACGACTCATCGAGGTCACGGATTTCGCCAAAAACCATGTCACGTTCAAGGACCGTGACCTTGTCAAGCCTACCAACGGCTCATCAGCCCCTGCGTCCCCTGTGCCAGGCGACTCAGCTGCTGGCCCAACGTTTCGACATATCTACCATCGCCTGTTAGGCCCTACATATGCTGGAGAGTTTATCCCGCCTCAAGGTGGCCAAGAAAGCGGCATTTATGTACTGTCTTATCCTGGTGTCGCATTCAACTTCTCACTCAAACCATCGGAATACTCGCCCAACAAAGACGTCGTATCTATTTTCTCCTCAGCAACGTCACAAGTTGCTACTTCTATGGCCGTCTTTAGCGGCGATTCATGGGCCGATGCTCGCCCGGTTCTCTGGACTGAAATCCTCTCCAGTATCAAGCAGACAACTATTATACCTCGAGGAAAGGATGTCTATCCCGACGAGATCTCTCTGATACGTCTACATGGTGGCGGACGTCTTCAGCTTTTCAGAAAATGGACAAGCAACTCGTTCTGGATCAACTTGGGCGAGACCACTCCTCAGGAGCTGGTTATGGAGTTAGGTCCTCCCAACGCCATCTACCGCAAAAACGACCAGAAGATGGTCATTCACAAGATGCGTTCAGCGAGCAATACAAAGAATCGTCCCAATTTGGCTGAAATTGGTAGACCCGAGGAACTCACCGACACTGACCAGTCGTCTTTGCACACTGCATCCGATGCCTCTGATGACGAAGAGGCTATCGACGACCAGAACGGAACAAATGACACTGGGGAATGCTTCTACAACTACTTTTACCTTGGATTCGATATCCTTGTCTCCACACGCGTACCTACCTCACAGATACCTCCCAACATACATAAGGATGCGGCTGCGGAAAGCTTGAAAGGTGTCAAGTTTCACGATCCCGATCGTCTTGTAGCCACAAAATTAGTATTACATGGAAACATCCCCGGTTCTTACGAGTTCAATCGCCATCGTCGCTGTCGGTGGGAGATTGCATACCTTGATCCCTCAGAGGACGATGATGGTGCAGTCAATTCGGAGACTCTTTTCACACACATCGAGGATCGTATGAACGATGCCTGGGCTTCTGTATTTCCACGAGGTGACGGCCAAGCAAAGCAGCGCGGGATGGTATTAAACAGAGGATGGGGCGACAGTCCTGGCAGTAGCTGCGAATTTCTGGGGGGTTGGGAAGAGAGCGGTGCGAGGAGGGCGGAGGCGAATGGCGACTCCACGACGACGCTGTATGGGTTTCCGGGGATGGTCTTTGAGGTATTGAAGAACGGGCATGTCAACACGGTGACAGTGTTTTGAGTTGACTAGAGATGATTGGATTTTGTAGTTTGGATGTTTGGAGTTTAGGTGCTGTTCTCATGCCTTTGGGTGGTTTTCGCCCTGATGAGGAGGATACGAGATTCCTGGGATTGGTGATCTGCAATTTTAGACTTGCTTTGGATTTTAGAGCTCAATACATCCAAAGCTCAACTGATATACAATGTTACCCATGATCCAGATTGTCTATACTAATGGGAGATCATGCACCAGATATCAATCTCAGGAGACCTGATCGTATTCAAGTATTTTGTGTAGAATAGATCATGAATATATGCTTCAAGCAACGAAATGTACAAGCCTTTCCATCCATCGTACACGCCAGAGACGGCCCTTCCCGCCCAGCCAGGTATAAATTCATCACATTCCGTACTCCTCCGCCCTCTTTTTAATTTCAGTCCTCTCTTCTTGAAGTCATCTACCACTCATCGACCTCACCCTTCTTGGGCTTTTGCATGCGTACTACCTTGTCGCAGTTTAGTAGACACAAAGGATCGAAGGCCTTCTTGATCTGTTTGAAGTGTGATTAGTAAGACAACATGCAAGGTAACGCATGAGGGAAAACATACCTGTCTCATGGCATCGACTGTCGTCTCGCCAAGTTCGTGGGGGAGGTAATCACGCTTGACTAGGCCGACACCGTGCTCGCCTGTTACGGTACCCTCCATCTCCACGGCCTTCTTGACCATGCGGTGCACCACCGCCTCGGCCTTTTCGCGCTGCGCGTCGTTGTATAGCAGGATGGTGTGGAAGTTTCCATCGCCGACGTGGCCGACAATGGAGGCGAAGAGGCCGCTCTTGTGCATGTCCTCCTTTGTCTCTTCGATCAGGTCGGGCAGCTTGCTCATGGGCACGGCGACATCACCCGTCCAGACGCGGTCACCGGGCTTCTTGATGGCCGTGGTGCTCCACAGAGCCTCCTTGCGCGCACTCCACAACTCGTCCTGCTCTTCCTGGCTCTTTGCGAACTCAAAGGTCTTGCTACCGGCCTCCTTCGCCATAGCCTGGACCTGAGCGATCTGCTCCTTGACTCCGGCGGGTGTTCCGGCGAACTTGAAGAAGAGGGTAGCCGCCTCTGTCCATGCGCGCGATGTCATGCCCGCATCGTTGATGCACTTCATCTGGTTGTCATCAAGAATCTCAACAGCGGCAACGGGGACACCCTTGCCAACCACCTTGCCCACGCAGTTAGCGGCGTGGCGGATGCTAGGGAAGCTGGCGACGGCGACGCTTGTTGATTCGGGCTTGACGGTGACCTTGAGAGTCGCTTCCGTGACGAGACCGAGAGTGCCCTCAGAGCCGATAAAGAGCTTGGTAAGATCGTAACCGGCTGAGCTCTTGCGGGGTCGTTGACGGGTCTTGATGACGGTGCCATCGGCAAGAACAACAGTCAAGCTGAGAACCCATTCGCGCATGGTGCCGTAGCGGTAGGCGTTGGTACCACTGCATCCCGTGCCGATCATGCCTCCGATCATGGCACCAGGGCCAGGGTCGGGAGGGAAGAAAAGACCCTGTTCGGCGAGGTGATCGTTGAGAGCCTCCCATCCCATGGCGGGCTGGACAACGACATCGAGGTCATCCTTGTGGAGCTTGATAATCTTGTTCATTCGACCAAAGTTCATGGAGATGCCCTTGCGCGTAGGTGTAAAGTGACCCTCCAGACTGGTACCACCACTGTATCCGACGACGGGAATCTTGCGCTGATGGCAAATCTTCATGATCTCGGCAACCTCCTCGGTAGATCCGGGGTAAACGACGCAGAAGGATCGCTCGTCGGGCTTGGCGGCGTGCGAGGACCAACTCGATGTAGCATGGTGGTCAATGTCGGTTTCGGCAGTGCTGACGTTTTCCTTGCCAACAATTTTCACAAAGTCGGCCCAGGCAGCCTGCATGTTCTCAAGCTTGGTGTTGTGCTGGGGGTCTCTGGTCTTGGAGAGAGGGAGGGTCGAGGAAGGGTCGACTTCTTTAGGCCAGTATGTGCCAAGCCAGTATGCGATACCAACACCGGATAGGAAGACTGTGTGGAGGAATCATGGTAAGTCTCTAGCACTCATGAGGGGCTTTGGGGCTTTGGGGATCTCAAATCTCACCAAAAGTAATTGTCCAGTTCCTTGAAGGATCCGTCATGTTGCGCCATTCCTCGTACTGTTCTCGATGCTCTCTCTCACGACGTAACCGCGCGCCGATACTACCCATGACCTGGCCTTGGAACGTCCTGCCAACCTTTGTATCATTACCACTTGCCCGTGCAGCCGACTTTGGCCGCTCAGGTTCAACATCAGTCGCATACGAACGTAGCAATGCAGGTGATCTTGAAGCAGCGATGTGTGTGCGCAATGACCGCAGAGCCGTACGCTGGGCTCGAAGCTGTAGGGAAGCCATTGGTGTGGTGAGGGGAGAGGTCGAGGAGGCGGAAAGGATTGGTAGAGGAATTGAGCGCAGGAGCTCCGGATGGTGACGCTGATACTAGTAGAAAATAACAAGAAGAATTGACAAAGAGGAAGACTGAAGGGAAGAAGAGATGAGTGAATTGATACCGGATGGAACGGTCAATTGGGGTTAAAAGCAGGCGCTGTCAAGCTGTCTTTAAGCTTGAAGCAGTTAACCGATGACGAGAGGAAAGCTCCAAGCGAATAAAAAAAGTGAGGGAGTCAAAGAGTTTGGCGGGCGGAGTTGAAGTGCCGTACAAGGGAACACGCCGGGATGACCCACTTCCACTTCCACTTCCACTTCCACAAGGGCTACCCTTATGATGACCTTTCTCGGCTTTCTTTCGGGAGGAAGCACCAGTACGTATTAACATCAACGTGTCTTGCTCCTTTGCATTTCCTTTATTGACTGATTGACGATAAATGTTTGAGGTGTATTTGGCGTGTCTTATTCTACGGAGTGTGAACCCCTTGACTTACACATAACCCATGATTTGTCCATTACCGAGGTAGCTCTATCTCACTTCTACTGTTCTACACCACCAACACCAAGATGTATCACCACAGCTATTATACCTACGCAATTATACACAACACTACACCCACCACGCAATACCCAGAGAATCCTTCACCGCGCGTGGTATTGGTAATCACCATGCTCAGGTGGACCTCTATCCCATCTCCTTAATCAAATCAGACTATCCAAAGCATACAAAAACCCAGACTCTCCCACAGAGTGCAATATCAGGACAAAAGCACGTCACCTCCGTAGTCGGACAACATGGGATCTTCTTCGTCCATGTAACTTGCATTATCTAGATAAGTAAACTACCTAAACAGGTTGTCCCCATGCAAAATTCCCAATTGATATATATATATATGAACAAGAACAAACACCATGTCTTGCTTTTTTTGTGTCGCTTCCATCGCCGAATTACTACTCGCTTTTACGGTGGTTGTTGGCCGCCCTGAATACACGAGACGGACAGTCCAACTCCGTTTCCCTTACTCCATTGCTCAGCTTCATAAACATGGTCGTTCTGCCGACAAGTAATATTACCGAGCATCTCAACAAATTTCTGAATCAAACCAATCAAACAACTCATCTAGAGCCGAATTTCCGTACGCCCGTCTTTTTATTTTTTTCTATACCTGTATGGCATAAGTCATCTACATCGTTATCCGCTTCCTTCATCATAGCTTCAAGCAGGTCAATCACAAAAATAATCCCTCCTTTATACCAACTGAACGGCAAATGTCGGCGCACTGCCCTCAACGTGAGCCAGATATGCAGCCAATTCTTGGTCTTCGCCAATCGGGATCGGCAACTCGTTTCCCTTCCCATCCTTAAGAATGCCCTCGATCTTTACACAACATGAGCCTGGGAATTTGGACACTGCCGTTTGCCGTAGCTCATTCACTGTCTGAGACGCCATGGTCCCTATCCATAGACTCGTGCTCGATGCGAATGTCGACGACGGGTGCATCCGTAGAAAGATTGCATATGTCCCAACCGACGCTGGTGCTGTGTACCCAGAATTAGATGCTATTGGAGACGCCGCTGAGACCGTGAACTGTGGTTGAGAGTCGTATGTTCGACTCGCAGTTGCTGGCCTGGCATTGACGCTCGTGCTAGTCGACCCCGTGTTCTGTGAATTTGTCGAATTCACCCTAGATTGCGGCCTTGACTGTACTGGCTGAGCCTCATCCTCACTCGACTCGTAATCGCCACCACCTACACCAGTGAAATCAGGCGAGTCGTCCCTGGAAGCGCTTGTCTGTTGTTCTGAGCGCAGTCTTTCTGCCTTGTCCTCCTTCCGCTTCTCCTCTCGCTTCCTCTTCAGCACATCCAGGGCAAGATGCTCCAATGCCTTGGCCCTCTTGATGCTCTCTTGACTTGTCCCAGTGAAATCCACGGCCCTCAAATGCGGTGATTCCTGCACCCATCGGCGCTTCATCTCCCCCCATAGGCCGGGTCTCGCGCGCATCTTGGATCCGACCTGGTGTTGTTTCAGGATATTGAACCAGGCAACTCGAACCTCATGCGTCTTCTCTGGGTTGAGTCCGAGTGCTGTTTTCACACTTTGCAATGATACGTGTGCGTCCTGAATACGCATTCGCTTTGTCACATCCGTGCAAATGACATCAAGAGCCACATTCTTCATTTCCACGTTGTCCTGAATCCCCCAGAACAGGCCTTGGAGATGTGGGCTCTCGTAAATCAGCCTATCCTTGACAGCAAGCCATTTTTCGGGTCCTGAGATCGTCTTCTTTGTTACGCCTTCTTCCTCGCATATTTTCTGGAAGTGAGAACGGAGCTCCACGTATCGATCCAAGTCTAGGTCGAGGATCCTCTTTGAGTCGTTCAACGTTGTTTCTGATGGGAATCGAAGTGGCCCCGTACCGAACTTCCGCTGCTGTCTCTTACTGGGTTGAGCTGGCCAAGTCGCATTATTCTGATTCGCGTCATTTGTCAGGTCCACAACCTGTGCGAGAGACGACAATCCAGTCGCCTCATCTTGGGGTGTTCGGGATGCTGTGTTCTCGTTTCTAGATTCAGATTCAGGATTTGAGCCTGATTCAGGGTTACTCTGCGCCCCTTTGTCTCCGTTCATGCTGCGAAGCTTCCATCCTTTTTTTCTTCGCAGCCTTCCCAGCTCCAGATCCTTGATATCGAAGCCCTCTTCATTCAGCTGGCGCAACATCTCTGGCTGGTTAAGATTCTGCTGCCATAATTCGTGCACTCTCTTTTCGATTCCTTCAACATTCTCCAACCGGTTCTGCTTTCGCGGAAATCCCCACCTCGTGAATTGAAGTTGACATGTCCGTTTACTAGTCCGTATCTTGGTGTAAGTGCCCAGAATTCCCGTGCCAGATGTACACTACACGCTTGCTTACCTGGGATTTATATTGTATACTGTGCTGAGATGCTCTTGTATTTGAGTAAGGGATTTACCTTCAACGATATACATGCGATGGCATACTGCTCGATGAGATTCATCCCATTTGTAGGTCATGATGCGGTAGTATAGATCGCTGAGATGGTGATTGGTGGCTGTTTTGCGCACTTGTTCACAATGTTTTGCAAGTGCAAAAATTACTCCGGACGCGAAACTGCGCGGCGGTCTCTATGGTCCACCTGACGATGCTGAGTCATCAGCTACTCACAATCACTTCTAAGATAGGTACCTACCTATCTATCTGAGGTTGCAATAGAGAACAGCCTTCTCATACAGTATATCAAAGCTATATTTGACTGCATAATAACTCGATATTATTCTTATTGCCTATATCGTTGTCTCGGACAGGTCCGTCGCCTCTACCTGAAACTGCTCATATGGTTCCTTCTGGCCTGCTGTAGAGATCAGCGTACCCCGGCTTTTAGCATCAGCACCATCAACACCTCCCCCACGCTCCGTCCCCACTCACTGACCTGTCTTACAGGCTTATAGCGCATGAGCCTCGGCTCCACGGTTACTTCGACCTGCCTGTAAGTCACTTTGACAGAACTATATCAATCGCATATACCAACAACAGAATATCAAACAAGCGCAGCTCAACTTTGTCTGTGATATTTTGCATGCTAGACCAGATACAGCCCATCATGTCGCTCCCAGAAACCTACACTTCCTTCTCCCTCCCGGGTCTCCAATTCTCCCATCATCCCCCATCCTCCCCAACCGTCACCCCCGTCATCGTCATCAAACTCCACCGTCCACAGGCCCGTAATGGCTTCAATGACGAGCTAGGCGAATCCATCATTCGTGCTTTGGACACCGTCTCATCGGACCCACGTGTCCGCGTCGTCATCCTCACCTCCTCCGATCCCACTAACCGCATATTCTGCGCCGGCATGGACTTTAACTCATCACACGCCCTGGGCGAGACGCCCGAGGAGCATCGTGACATGGGAGGGAGAGTCTCGCTGGCGGTGTACCGCTGTGCAAAGCCCGTCATCGCCGCCATCAACGGTTCTGCTGTTGGTGTCGGCATCACAATGACACTGCCCGCCAACATCCGCATCGCCAGCCGTGACGCAAAGGTTGGCTTCGTCTTTGCGCGCCGTGGCTTTAGCATGGAAGCATGCAGCAGCTTCTTCCTACCTCGTCTGGTGGGTACAAGCCGGGCTTTGCACCTCACTACCACGGGTGCAGTCTACCCTGCGTCTGACAGACTCCTCGATGGCCTCTTCAGCCAAGTTGTCCCTCCCGAAGAGGTTCTTCCCACAGCTCTCAAGACGGCTGAAGAGATAGCAGGTAATGTGAGCATTGTGGCGGCACGAGTGATGAAGGACATGATGTACCGGGGGCCTGCATCCCCCGAGGAGGCGCATTTACTGGAGAGTCGGATTTTTCAGGAATTATTCAAGGGCAAGGATTCAAAAGAGGGAGTCGAGAGTTTCCTGCAGAAGAGGAACCCTGATTTCAAAGCCACCATGGAAAATGATGCACCATCAGTCTGGCCTTGGTGGGATCCAGTGGATGTCAAGCCCAAGTCAAAGATTTGACCACCCTTCGCATGTAGCAATAGTCGGGTATTGTATTTAGAACAGTACTGTATGTAGTAGCCAGTTGTCGATCGACCATGATATTGAATTGATTTCTTTGTACAGACCTTCAGTAGTAACCAAAATATTATCAGTGCCCCACCACTATTCAAAACTATTGGAAAATCATTTTCAGCTTCACCAGTGGCAAAGCCATTTTCCAATCACCCATATTAGGGTCCTCCTTTTTCCCTATTCGTTTTCACCACTCAGCCTCATTCATAGACTCATAGCACATGGAATTGTAGGCTGTGTCAATGACATTCCCCGCACTTCTCCGGATCGTCGGTTCTCTCCACAAAAGGTCACAGCATGTTGCCAAATCACCCCTCAATCGATAGTCATGTGCGATTATCACATGAAAATGGTGAGGGGCGAACTACCAAGAAAAGAAAGGACCCTTGGAACTAAATTGAAAGTGGCATGTCAATGATATCGCGCCTACGTTAGTGTGGGATCTACAGGGGAAACAACAGAGAGGACACCAGAGTTGTTTTGTGAGGGTAAATCAGTCTTTTTTGATCTACCTATCAAGTCCGGATAAGCCGTGTTTGAAACGACTGTTGCTATCAGACAAGAAAAAGCTTCCTCCCAATTTCAATGATGACATACCGCATCATCGCATATATAGCTTCACTCATCCTTCATTGCACTGGGCCAAAATGCATCCGCAATGCTATCCTTTAGATCGAGTGAAGAGTAAAAACAGAGAAGCCTTCTTAGATGGTAAGATCACAAAAGTGCGATACCATCAGGGCTAGAAACAGAAAAGAAGAGAACCAAACGTGCATAGCTGAATCCACCCCTAAACTCCTTGCCTGGGAAAAAAATCAATGGCAAACCGGTGTATGTGTTTTTTCTTCTTTCATGCTCCGGTCGTAATCTGAATGAAAAAAAGACGATGTCAAAGATGCGCCTGACGCTTTGCTGATGCTGGGGTGTTGAATGGCCGTAGATACATGCGTATACGTGAGTGAGATGAATTGTTGGTATTGAATCCACAATGCAATCATCTACCAGGTCGTGGATACATCTTTAACTGCATGATGCCCACGGTCCGCAACTGGATCTTTAATATCCTGGGGTATTTGTTGCTGTGTGATAGGGATTGAATCGACTAGTAGGATATCTGGTAAAGATCTCGGGCGGGGCGGGCTCCTGGTTGGTGAATTTGTTCATGATCTTGCTGGCAAGCTTCTCCTATCGTCGGCCCAGCTTGAGCAAGCGCGTTCTCAACCACAGCACAAAGGCAGTCCAAGCACCAGTTGTCTTTCTCTTGGTTGCCTTGTTGCGGCGCGTAGACTCGAAATGCACGTCGTCTGTTGTTAGGTGGGTCGTCTGCTCAGCGGGAACAGCATCGTATTCTGTGCTAGAGAAGCCGATTTTTTCATCTTCTGTGCCTAGGCCAGCAACCGTGTTCTTGCGCGAATTGGTGGGACGGATATCGTTATGGCTCGAGATGTGCGAAACTCTATCACACGAGATACGAGAGGTGCCAACGCTTCCCTTGCGGCCGTGCTTTGTGAGACGGTGTGCATCTCTGCTCTCTGCACGCTCTTGCTTGCGGATCTGCTCGCGGGCATATTTCTCTTCTTTAGCCTTCTCCTTCTCCTCAAACTTGCGGCGGGCCTCGCGAACATGCTCCTGGCGAGTAGCAGTGTCGACCTCGCTTCGAGATCGGAGGCGGAAACCACCCATGTCGAGTGATGTACGAAGAGGAGACATTCCGTTGGACGAGGAAGAAACTCCCATCATCTGGGGAGAAATAAAAGAACCCGTAGGCGGGCTGCCGCTCGAAGCAGATTCGAGGGCGGTTGTGGAGCCTGCGTTGAGATGCAGATCAGAACGGCTACGGGTGACGATGCTGTGAGGTTTTCTTGATGAGACGATAGGATTTGGGCGTCCGGTGTTTATACGTAGAGGTTGGTTAACGTCGGATAGCGAACTGGTGCGTTGGCTAGCGAGCGAAGGACGACGAGGATGCGAGGTAGAGTATTGGACGGGGTAAGAGCGGGCAGTGGTTGTGTGATAATTCGAGGATTCGAGGTCGTCGTCGTCCTCTGTAATGGTTGGTGAATAATCGCGAGGCCCGCTGGGGTTGTCGAGGGAAACGAGCGAGTTAGCGTAGGAAAGAGGAGGGGTCGATGTTCGGGGGGTTTGTTGAAATGGGTGAACAAACGAGCCGTTTCGACCACCACTGGCAGATGTTGCAACTGAAGCGTGGGAATTGCCGCTGGTAGATCGGGCATGCGAGTATTTGTTTGAGCGGGTGCCGCCAGTGCTGACGTCTGTCGCTGATAAGGAGAAGCTCACATCTCTAGTGGACCGTATACCGCTACCACTGCCACTACAGCCCGTTGGTGTAGTGGTTGATGGGTATATTGACCGTGGACCACCATATGAAGTGCCCGTACAGTCCTCATCCACGCCAGAATTGTGAGGTGAGTGTCCAAAATGAGTCTGCTCTTCCCAGCTTCTGTCAAGATCCAACGAGTTCTTTTCCGAGTGTGTCGCTTGCAACTTTTTAAGTATAGGTTTGACTGCCGGACGGCTGCGAGCCTTTGTCAACTTTCCATGGCCGCCATGTATGCTGACGGGCGTCTGGAATGAAGCCATTGCCATGGTAGGATTTAACAAGACTAGCAATAATAACAATAACAAGAAGAATTGTCCAAGACGTCCAAGGAAGTCGATATAAAAGGATGGCCAAGATTCAGTTGAGTGTATAAGTTTCCCCTCTCTTGTTCTTGTTCGTCGCCTCTACTGACGTTGTTTTGATGTTGTTCGTCGTTGCACGGATACGGGGAGGGGTGAGGAGTTGTCGCACGCCCAGCGCTCTCAGAGCAACAAGACCTGGGTTACACACAGAGACATTGGCGACCGAACGAAGCGTTTGGGTGAGGAAGATGCAGCGCACTGCGCAGGTATAAGAAACGCCGACGCTGAAAATAAAAAAGCAAAAAAGAATAAAATAGTATCGACGAGACGCGATATGGGCACGACACGAGACGACACGGGATGAAAGATGGGAAAGGTCAAAGAGTAGAATCAATGTTATCCTCTCAAATGAGGTCGCCCAGGGGGGTCGCTCACTCAGAGACAGCCGAGAGTGGATAATCAAAGGAGGAGATGAAGAGCGGAGCAGGCGGATTATACGGAATATCCGCTTTGTCGAACCCTGGAAATAAAGACCAAGGCGTAAATGAGATATCGAAAAGAAATGACAGGTTTTAGAATAGAGGAATGAAAATGGGAGAAGAGGAAGAAGAGCGCACAAGGAGGGGGGACTCAAATGGCGAAAAAAGAGGCTATGTTTGTGTCGGTAACCCCAGTATCCGTATGGATGGATGAGACTGGACTTGTAATCAGGACAAGAACCAACTGCTGCTGGTGGTGGTGGTGGTGGTGGTGGTAGTGGTGCTGATACTGGCTTAATCTGACCCGTCGGGACCGACCAGTCCAGTCCAGTCCAGCCTTCCGGAGGAGGCGGCAGATTACGACTACCACTGCGGCGGAGCGATAATGTACAGCAGGACTGTAGAAGGAAAACACCGCAAAAGCTACAGTAGCTTAACGTTGTTCAACGTTGTTTCTTTTGTTTGCGTCTTTTGTTGTTTTGTTGCGTAAGAGAAAAGTGAGTAAGAGAAAAGAGTTGAGTTTTTTTCTACTCTCTCTCTCCTCCTCAACACAAGGAAGAATATATCCACTCTCTTTGTTTTATTTAATCACTCACTCATCCGGTCAGTATTGCCTGCGAAAGAACCCGATCGATCTGAGACGAAATGGTTGACCGCTCCCAGGAAATGCGAGAATGATAAAAGATGATAGCAAAAGTGAACCGAGACAAAGACCCTCAAGCTCCAAGTACTACCGCACTACGTACTACTTATGTATGTATACAAGGCAAAGCAGGGCAAGCAAGGCGCATGCATGCGGGACAAATAGAAGCGGAAAAGTCCCTGAACTCAAGGCCAAACTAACGAGCGGAAGTGCCAGCGGTAGGCCAAGGCACATGTCTCTTTGAGTTCCCCGGTAGGACCAAGCCCAGAAACTGGGTTTCGGCGGCGGCGAACAGCTACAGTACAGTACAAGTGCAAGTGTGCAAGTACACAACCATGAGGGGGGATTGCTCTAGGCATTTCTTCCAAGAGGAAGAAGAAATGGTAGGAAATGGGCATGAGAGGGGAAGAGTGAGAAGGAAAACGGGAGAGGCGACCAATGAGAAGGAGATAGAGCAATCGCAAAGCTGTTCTAGGCCGGATTCAGCCTCAGTTGAGTGTACATGGGCACGTGGGGTTTGGCAGTGGGGGAAGAGATTAAAATGGAGAAAAATGAGACAGGACAAGACAAGATAAATGGAGAGCAAAAGTCTCATCCGGTTGCTGATTGCAGCATCTCTCTGTAGCCAGGGGAGGGCCAAGCAGGGATTGTCGGTCTGGGGGAAGTCACTATTGTCTCAGCGCTACCGGTGATTGGCTGGGGTAGTCTGACGGGTATGAAGGCCAAGGATGGCGGTGTTGATTTTTATCCTTCAACAATTGTTGCCCCCATACGGAGAAAGTATGAGATCTTCATCAGGGGGATGAAAGGGAGAGGGATTTTTCAAATGAGTCGTTACAAGTAGACGTCATCGATGACAAGATGAAGACGGGTAAGAAGAAGAAAACAAAACAAAAAATAAAACAAAGGAAACTGAGGACAATACGAGTAAGAGGAAGACGACCTGAGAAAATAGACGCGCTCCAAAGATCCGGGACGCAGTGTGATAAGATAAAATCCCCGCTAGTTGACGAATTGCGAATCGTGATGGACAGGGCAACGCGGTTGTGCATGGGCCTAATGCAAAGATGGATGTTTTCGGTGATGGGCTCATTAGTTGAAGTTTTGGATACATTCACAAGGCGTTTGAAAGGATTCAGGAATGAGGGGTTGATTACTGAACCAGAAAGCACTATACAGTTTGCTGCTTACCGTATCGCTTGGTAATGAAGTGAGAGGCATACCCAACAAGAAGATGCCAACGCCAAATAAATGAAGTCAAAACAAGGACGGGTGGAGTAGATAAGAAAGACATCATCATCATTCATCCAGATGTATCGGCGACCTTCCCAAATGGTACATAACCTTCAACACCAAGATATCTTCTAACGGTAGTCCTCTTTGTCCCCATCAATGACGACTTTCTGGGTCCATGTGCACAACAGTTCTGGTCTTCTGTTCAGAAGGGGGATCCCTACCAACAGCAACAGTCACTCTCGTTGTTGGTTGATGCTACAATACCAAGACGCGACGCGGCACAGGTATAGCCGAGGACCTGGTCGGCAGCCAAGACGAAGGCGAGATAAGGTCATCTCGAGATTTTGTTAGACATTAATTACTTACCAAATATGTAGCTATTCAAGTTATTCACTACTTGCAACATTTCAATAATTTACCTGGAAAATAACCCAAGATTGAGTTTATCTCCCTACCAATCATTTCTCTTTTTATTCGGTCTCACGACGTGAACAATCATCCGTTTCAACCGATCTCGTCAACCAGACAAAGTTGGTGCGCTATCATCGGCCCGTTTTTGTGGTTGTGGTTGTGCCAAAAATCCAGACCATGCCTCTCTCCGCTACTGGGGAGGGTCGTTCGAAAGCAAGAACAGGTCCTCTTTGTTCCTTCCAACAAGGATTCGAGGCCACCCCTTTCGAGTCTTGTTACAATCCAAATTTGATAGTCGCTGTAATCGATTCCCATGAGAGTGATTCAATGTGAGGAAAACCCGCATCGAAAACTATGACGGTGATCTTCACAACCCCCAATTCTATAAGTCGACATGCCCCTGTAAATCCCCCATTGTTCGTAGCGGGTGCTAGAAGATCTCAACGTCACATTTTTGTTTCGGGTTTGCGATCCATCAATACGTGACCTGTTGATCACTGTGGATGACGGGCATTATGATTTATGATTCTCGAATTCTCCAGAGTTTCGTCTCAAGAGCAGCATCTTCCGTTTCATTACTTCCCTGTAGTTAGGTAGGCGTGAAAGATGACGATGAAATGAAAGTGTGATGGGGAAAATTGGAGATTGCTTCTTTCCCACTATCATATGGATGCTGCCTCTCCACGACACGTGATCTCCAAACATCACCTCACAACATCATATCACCACATAACCACATCAACAATTTCTGCTAATAACTGCTCCGTCTTGGCCTATACTAGAGGCGGCCCCGAACCTTCCAACCGACATTGCCAAATAATTATTAGTCCTAATTCATTATTTCTTCATAATTATTCTAACAACCATCGGTTTTTGTGCTTGGCCCATACAGTGCAACGACAACATAACCTCTTCGATTATCAAATCATCTAGATCAAGGATCTTTGCTAATTTCCTCATTCTACTTTCTTCACAGCCCATTTGACAATTCGGATTTACGCCGTCAACCTAACCCCGTATAGCGTGACAGCCTCTTGCCAAGCGCAATTAGACCTCCACGTCTTACGGTTTCAACGTCACAACCTATGTCGACACAGCGATCTCCTTGAATATCTCGTTTCTGGCTCCCTCTGTCTTTCATTAAACGTGGCACACGTTTTATGCATGGCATGGCATGACAGTCAGTAACTACGCCACTGCTCACTCCAGCTCACTTCTGGCCCAACTAGATACGGGCGGATAGCAACTCAACATGGAGTCTCATTATCTGGTATGCCCAACCGAGTACTGCGGACTTGAATCCTTTTCAAAACTGGACCTCTGCTTTTGTTAGATATTTTTATCAGTATGTCGTCGTCAAGCTTCATACGTAACGCATCGCCCGTGCCATAACGGGGCTGTGTCCATAGCTTCGTGGAGACGGACCCTTTCCAACATCGCCCCGTTCGCTTCACTGGCATTTCACATCTGAGCCACAAGTGTGTGCAAGTGTGCGAGGATATTCTCGCTCAGTATGTCTGGGTTTTGCTGTCAATCCATTGCCGTTTGGCAAAGTGGGATGCATGGTCCTACAATACCATTGTCGTCTTGGATATCTCATAATCTCAACCAGCCGTTTCCTGTGGTCTAATGTCTGATACATCTCCTTTCCAGCTACTGATATCAAGCCACAAATGTGCTATCTTGAGAACTCCGGTTATGCACTGGTCGATGACTTGACCAGGAGAGCAGATAATTCAAGCGGATTGAGTTCGGCCCAGAAACAATGCCAT
The DNA here is from genome assembly GCA_013623535.1 of Fusarium penzigii. Classification (NCBI taxonomy): domain Eukaryota; kingdom Fungi; phylum Ascomycota; class Sordariomycetes; order Hypocreales; family Nectriaceae; genus Fusarium; species Fusarium penzigii. Next base: position 30,751 of record JABFFC010000035.1, read on the forward strand.
CACGGCCTCATCATCCTTCACATTGGCATAATCGGGTTTCCTCACGTCAGGAGGATCCTTACTGATGTTAGAACCTAAGCCTGGTCAGGGAAGTACAGTTCTACTGCATGGTGTTGAACTTTGACGTACTCGTGACTTGCTAGTCTCGCACCATACGATGCTCAGTATTCTGACATGTCAGGCTTCTGGACGAGACGAGGCTATCCATATGCAGGCCTGTATATATCTTTCCTTAGGGAGGGTTTGGATATACTACAGACACTTAGGAGCGAGCACAGCGTAATAGTCATCTTTTGAGAGTCCTATTCTTCTTGTGCCTAGCCAAACAGCAACATGACAGTCTCATTACTTTTGTTCGTGGGATGTTTTCAATACACTATCTCATCATCTCAGTGACTGATCCATTACCAGAGTTGCAGCATCCAAATATTCCCAGTGGTTCAATTATGCGATATTGTGTCGACATGTGGCCAATGACAGGCAAACGTACAGTACCGTCTGGAGGTTTGAAGAAGCTTCGCTCAAAATACTAAATCAATCCAACGTGCTATTTCAAGCTCATTTCAACCTCAGATGCCTGATGAAACATATCAGATCATGTGCTCAAGCTCTATGATGTGTGTGGTTTAAAGGAAGATGCCCATGGCCTCGTCAACCCTTGATTTCAGATTTCCTTAAGCTTTATTTGGAATCATTCGAAGAATATGGGATGTATTAGAAGATACATCGAGCTGAAGACGTGGTAAACTCAGTGACAAACTTCAACTATGACTCTTTCATCACTGACCATTACTCCTATTATCACATATCATATCATGTCACCCGGTCTACGTCAAACTCCAGGAGATCATTATTTATCTGTTGATGCTAGGCCTTCTGGACTATTCGCTTGTTGACTTCTTGCATGGCTCTTCAGGGTAGTGGTACACAGCCATGCATCCTTATGACAACCATATTTTAATGGTCACGACCAACACATGCATTACTTCGACCTACACCAAGCTCTTGTGTTCCATCAACAGGTCCGCCGTTTGAGATAAGGATCCGAAAACCCAACGAATTGCTAGACTGGTGTGGTGGTAGACTGTCTTAGGCCTTGGATGCCGTCCTGGCAACACTCAACGATCAGCATGTACTTCAATTATTTTATTTTTCAACCCTCAGTTTTCGTACAAAAAGGACAGGGTCCCTGGACTACACCATCCAGAGCATCAAGGCCATTGTCCTCGACGTCGATGGCCATCATATCATGTTTGTCTGCTACCCTAAACCCCTGACTGCTTCTCAGGACTAAAGCTGTATACACACATCATACGGTCGTATCTTCTACCATTACGCCGGTTTTTCGCCGAATCTCCTTTGTAAACCTGACCGAGTCATCGCATCTAGACTCTTGCTCGAATATCAACCCGTTTCATTTTTGCTATTGTTGAAACCCACCAGAACCGTCTTGTTCTTGAGGGAATTCGAGGAATATCCTGATCAAACCATGCATATATGCCAGCTCGAATATCCTGTTTTCGGCCCGTTCGAGAGGCATATAGCAATATGGATGGAGGAACGTTCATCTAGGTTCGCGTCACAATCAACCTGTTGATTGATACCTGGCCAATGCTATCAACTATGCTCAACTTTCACAGCAAACCTCGAGACCACAGTCTAGTATCGTCTCAGAACCACTCGGATCGGTGCTAGCTGGGACCCCGCCATCTCGTGTTTTTCCTTTCTTTTTTCCCTCTTCTTTTAAGGTACTGTAGGTCATCATCAGTACGGATTACGATATACGCAACCTTGCAGGATTACCGCGCAGGCAAGCGGGGGTTTGCGTAAGCCCATGGGCTATCATCGACCGAAAACGTTGACGGATGTTGGAATACCCGCATGGCATGGCATAGGAATTCTCTCGCCTCTTGGATGCAACTGTCTATTAATGAGGGGTTCTGCGACATGCCCTGCGACCTGAACCAAATAAGGATGGCTGTCACATACGTTTTGCTTCTTTCTGATGGACAGCGCATTCCTAAGGTGACTTGGACTTTGCAGACTGCATTGATGATGCATGTACCGGTATGTATGTGAGTTGAAGTACGATGCGAGCGAATTTATCCAAACGCCAGGTACGTTTGAAATGCAGCGGACTTTGTGAATCCAGATCCATATATGCCGTATTAAATAATCGGCTTTCCTGGCGATTCAAATCTGACGGGGGCCTCGTTCTTATCCTAGATTGGGATATGTTAGCTTTCGTTTCACTCCGTCCGCCGCGACGCTGATTGCGGCTGGAGGCAACCTGCGCGTTTGCTTCGATCCATCTGTTGGAGAATCACGGAGATTCTTATATTTCAACAACCACAACTGTGCTTCAACGAGCGCTCAGCACCTGCAGTCTACCATAAGTGACTGGATGTCCGAGAATGCCTTGCAGTTGATACAATAGGGCGCCACCTGCAAGCCAGGCCATGAATTTCATCGAGATCGAAGTCTTGCGAGTTGCTAGAAATATTGGAGTGCGAACAAATAGCCGAGTTGAGCTTGACCATGTTGAGCGGGTCATGATTCCTCAGCACCCGAAGGTAGAACACGAGAAAAAGTTTGCTCTTATGAACAAGTCACGACATAGTCCGGAATCTGTCAGATAGCTGGGCCTCGTGTAAGTCAACCAACATAGCCAGTGGCGACTGGGCCTCACCTGAGGTGGTAACTTGTGATGTTATGTTTTTATTTCGAGATCAGGGTGATTTTCACGGCGACGAACGTTGAGTCGCATGTCAGTGTTAGATCGGCCCATAAAGGTACCCGCAGATGAGCATATTCTTACAGCTCAGCCCGTCCTATCGTCAGCTCGAGATTGTAGAGAGATAAATCATGGGTCCCCGCTCAGATATCGCATTCGTTCTGTCGCTCCAGATGTCGGTTGTCGTAGCTGCCCGCAAGATCTGCGGCCTCGGCCGACGTTATTTTAGCGAACGCCCCATGCTTTCTCTCGTTGTCCGCACAGTAATAGCTACCCCCCTGCGAGGTTGATCACCTTGGCCGTGGAGTGTAGCTAGGGCTATCCTAGCTCCTCCACAATATTTAATACGTACTAACTGTTGCGCTAGCAAGATTACTGTACAGAGCTGTATCAAGGCAATCAAGATCCAGCAATCCTCAGTATTTGCAGTTGGCCCCTTCGGCGTCAAGGATAGCTGAAGCACAGACTGTGCTATACTGGAAATGTGACACGCACAAATGTGTGTGTTCTGGACACATTGGAAAGGAGTAGGTAGCTACCACGATATTGTATTGTAGTCAGTGGCGAGCTGTCGAGTCTGCAAAGGGAAAATTTCTTCCAACATGCAGTTGGTCGTTAGCGTCTTCGTGGACTGAACCACATCTGTCGTTGCGGCAAATCGACATCAGGGTACATGGGGATTTTCATACTCGAGAGTGAAAGGCACATACCTAGCATGTAATGTAGGATCATGGTGCAGTGGGGATCAGTCCAGGCTCATGTCCGGCGTCGACTCCCCCTCCTACCTTGACCACCAACCACCGCGGGGCCTTGCAAGGGCTGTGAAATACAGGCTCCAACTTGTACTTTACAGCTCGTAAGTACTTGTTGCTGTTCACCTCTTGGTCCACAACGGTGGGGTTGAGCTAACTGTAGCTCGGTTGTTTTGGTCCTTTGGCTTATTTCCCTTCACCTTGTGGTCTCGTTCTCTCTTTATCTTTGTTGTTGTCCCATCGTCCGTGTTGTGTTGGCTCAGATAGACGAAAGTTGACCAATTCCTTTAAGAAAACTGAATACACACAATAAGTGAGAAAGTGAGAAAAAAGCGACGGCCCAATTATATGCTGCGGTCACAGTCAGGGTTGCCGGTTTCAAGTCCCTCATTCATTTTTGACCATCAGATCTGATTTGAGTGGTCATTGCCGAAAAGGTCGAGTTGCGTCGTGCCGCTTTCAATTCGAGACGGGTTTGAACCAACAGATGGTTGTTGATAGTGATCGCGAGATCCTGACAGGGCCTGTCTGTGCACGGATTCCTACATGTACCACATAATACAGCGTTATACTCCGGGCGTGCGGCCATATCAAGAGGTCTAATTTAGATCTGGCAAGGGCTCGGGATCTGGCGAGTCTTGTCGACAGAGCAACGCTTCAGTCCAGTTTCGTTTTGAGTGTGCTGATGGTGGAGAGACGGGCTTTTGTGCCTTCTTTTCTCTTTTTTTTTTTTCTTTTTCTTCGGGCAGGGGACGAGCGAGACATTTCAACAGGACAAAGTGAGAAAGGAACCTGGGTAGCCCCGGTTTTGGTCCATTAAAAACCGAAGGGTTTGCGGCTGTCACTCATTGCTCGCTGATATACACATCCTGCCCGGACATGACAGTGCAGTGCAGTAACTACTGCCTAGGCCCTGAAAGCAAAACAATCCAATACCTATGAGCATTAGTACTTCATTAGTAGAGGTTAGATTAGTATTGCATGTACCTACAGTACTGTAGAGGTATGTGGGTTGCACCAACTGGTGTTGACAATGACCGACATGTGGCTAGGGGACCCGTTTCCCATCTGCTGATTCGTACATGCACGTCAGTGGTTCATGGTTGAGCCATTTTTGTCCGCTATGGCATTGTGACTGGTGGCAGTCTTTTCCTTCCCTTCTATTCTTTTCGACGCGACGATAAGATCCGTCCTGGACAACCAACTTCCTCCATCTCGCTAAAGCTCGGCTTTTTAATATGTTTTCGTGACAGAGTAGGGACCCCAGACACTCTTCTGAGTTGCCCGCTATGCATGAGGCTACCACAGTCGTCAATCTCTAGACCAGCGCGACAACTACGCTACTGTAAGAGAAGGCCAGAAGAGGCGATGAGTGACCATGTGGGTTCGAGATCCAGTAGGCAATGCAACTCGCTATGATGGTGTGATTGCAACAGTCTTGATCCATTTGTGTTGGATGAGAGGAATTCCCGTTTCCGTCATCACCAGTCGAGTACCGGTTTTGTGTTATTGCTATGTTGTAGGGGACGTAGTATGGCAATTTGGCAGGCGGCTGTATCTGTCGAACCAACCGCATAATGCTCGTCTCCATCGTTGTCTCAAAAAGAAACGGTCTTTTGCAGAGAGGATCCAATCCTGCTTCGGATTTCGAGGTCAGTACCTATGCAAGCATGTCCAGGCCAGTGGCTTAATTTGTGCTCCATGCTACCTTGACAGCAGCCAAGGCACACGGCGTTGATTGCACCCATGTCTGCTGTACACCTTGTAATCTGCTTTACCTATCCTGTCCACATACTCTTCATGGATTAGAGCTCCTCCTCGATTAAGGATGGGCCCTTGGTGCGTTGCACTATGGACCGTGCCCTCCGATGCTGCATGCAAGCCAGAGGCGACATGGAGAAAGAGAGGGGGAAACAAACCGGTACGGCACTGGAGAGGGATCTTGGTGATGAGTTTCATCAAACAAACTGCCACACAGACATAGGGACTGAGTCAATAAAGGCCCGCAGGGCATTGTAACCTTGTATGTTTGCCGAGAGTGGGTGAGTGATCTGCAATTTGCCCACTTGCCAATGGTAGCTCCATTCATCAAATAGCATCGTACTGCACTGAAGTGTAGTGCTTTAGCTAGACTGGTCGACTCGGGTGGTTTAATGCAATCGATGTCCCCAATGGAAATTGTTTACCAAATGAACCGGCCGCTTTCTTTTGTTTTTCTCGTACATGAATGCTACCCCTGATGGATTAACATGCCAGCAAATCCTATCTAAGAGTAGTACGCGAGGTGAGCATATTCTTCTCCTTCTCGTCAATGTGGGTGGTGTTGTGAAGGCTGCGGCGATGTCATGGTGCATTATTTGTCGGTTGCTTTGCTCCTACGAGAGTGGATGATTCTCACGTGTACACGCTTCGATTTTCGTTGAGGCCTATAACAAGAATGATCAGCTCAATAATATCTATTGTAAGGAAGATGGACGAGGGACCTGATGCTCACCTACGTACCAAGCCTTCTACTTGATAGTATTAGATGAAGACCTGGACAGGCGCTTCTGCATGGCACATGGGGTACCTTGTGATTATTGTAGGCAGACCGGGGTGTATATGAACGACAGAGGATGTAATTTGTTGCAAAGCCCCGCGAATCCTCTAGATAATCCTGTCCGAGCTAGAGTACGCCATAGTTGCTGCCTCCATAGCAGCAAAGCTACTACCAAAGTAGGTAGGTAAGGGGTCCCTCTACGGGTATTATGCGACTGCCTACTACCTATGTTGACGTCTTCCCTACTGGGAATTAAGAGCTTGTGCCTTGCCTCAAGCACAGATGCTGTGAAGAAGGAGCAGGTCTTGTTCGTGACTGGGGTGTACCTGATCCTGCCATTGATGAGCTAACAACCTAGTAAGTAGGCAAGGTCAAGTCAGGTAAGGTAAGGTAGGAGCGTTCAAGATGACAGATATCTCCTCATCTTGATAGCGAGCTGCGCACTAGCGCCAGGACCCCAGTTCCTGCATCACCATGTTGGATATGCCCTGGTCTTTTGCTTTTTCGTCACTTAACTCTTTCTTCGCCACAGCTGGTTGGACAATTGCAATCTTCCCTCTGTCCTGCCTACATTTTCAGCTGTCGCAATTTGACGAGGGGATCGCATGGGGGGACCCGCGTCTAGCCTCACACACGCTGTTTTGACTGCTCACATTCCCACGTAACCTACCTGCATCCTCATGTCGGTTGTTTCGAGGTGTCAAAACCCCTCAAGTCGGCCCAATTGACATGTATACACAAGTTGTTATGGATCGCGATACTACAGTACAATAATCATAAAAGTATGACGACGCAACTCGATGGCAGGTCCCCCATGGTTGAAAAATATCTCCTACTCCAAGGTCCCTTGGTTCCATCAAGAGGACCGTATGTATCCACCCCCCACCAGTTGCCTCAAAGCTGAGTGGTCACCCTCCTCGAGGCTTGTCACTCGCTCAAGCCCGCAACTGACGAGATCCACGCACTAGCACCATCCAGGACCCATGTCTCGTCTCCCGCTCGCTGCCATCGACGCCATTGAGGATTAAGAACAACCCTGTTCCGACCTTGCCAACAGGGCTTGTTCACGGGCGGGAAGAAGAGACAAGATGACAACAACGACTCCATGACCTTGAGCAATGGCCATGATCCGCGCCGCGGGCCGAGCAGCGTTGACCATATCCAATTTCCTGTGGGCACGAGACACGATGCTCATGCGCCAGCCCAGAGCCGCGCCACAACACACTCGAGATTTGGCGTCAAGAGAGGGGAGGACGCAGCAAAACAGAACAGCGAGTGAGGTAGGGCCTAGCTGTGCTATGGACCTATGGTACTCCATCAATGCTTGGTTTTCCTCGAGCGGCGATAAACCTGGTTGCTGATGGTCCAATGAACCCGTCTCCACCTTTCTCCATCGACCCTCAAACATCCATCTGTATCTATCGGCGGCAATGGCATCAGTAGCGATGGCAACGGCACAGCGGCATAGGATTGCAGTACTCACTTGTCTTGTTGCCAACGAAGAGGATGCGAGGCGACTCCAGTCCTTGCAGACATTCGCCGGGATGAGGAACGAGACAAGTCCTACAAGCCTCTCATCTTGCTCTGTTTTATTTCTCTCATATCAAAAGACCGATGCGAGCGCGTGTGCACAAGTTCCAGTTTTCAACTGCCCAGTTCAAGAGTGAGAAAAACAAGTGCGTCGATAACTTACCCCTCCTCTCATTCTGTGTGTGTCTCTCTTCTCCATTTTCTTCATTGCGCTACTTGTACGTACAAGGCTCGCTAGTTGCTGTACCCTCTTCTCTAATCCAAGTTGAGCCGCCGCCATACATGGATGGATCCCTCCACACCAACCCTCCAAACCATCCAACCCCTCGCTCTCCACTGGTCCTAATGCACTGCATGCAGGACCCAATACACCCCTGCCATTTCATCTGTTGTCCTGGCCAGATTGAATCGTGAAAGAGTCCGCGCACTTTGTCGCTTGAATTAGTAGGTACCTGTCGATTGTCCTACATGTCGCTACCTGCTACCTACCACCTCCTCCTCCTCCTCAGACACTAAGACACTTCGCGCGCACATTTCACACTACCACATTCAAGTGGCCTGTGGCTGGCCTCATGGACCCTCTCTTCTCCATGTTCATGCATGGCCAGTTTTCGAGGTTAGATTTCGTTCCAAGTATATATCTCGTAGACATGCTCCTCCATCTTCGATTCAGGCCCTTATCATTTCCACTACCCTTTCTTCTCCTCCTCACTTTTATATACCGACCCAGGTCATCTTTGTAAGGGTCGTGTCCGAATAGTCTCCTTTTTCGGTCTTTGTGTGTATAATACTTTGTTTTTTTTTTCAGGTGTTGCAACAACCCTGTTGGGCTATCTGTCTGGTGTTCTCTTTTTTTTCCCTGTCCTACCTTGAACCTGCCACTTCCCGCCAGTGCCTGCTCAAAATATCAACGCTCTCGACTCGACATTTGGCAGTTTGTCATAAGCAATTGCAAGTCACGAGACTCAGAATTTTCTTGCTCAAGAAGACCAACAAAACGAAAGCCCTCTCTTCTTCCTCTTTTGCACCTTGCCTCTTCACAATACCAACCTCCAGGCAAAGGCAAGCCTGGTACACTCCCGTTGTATCTCAACATCCTCAACCTCCCCCCACCAACTCGAGTTAGATATCCCATAAGCACCAGCCAACTGCCAAGACGTTCTTCGTCTTTTGTGCTGACATTTTAAACGGGATTCCATACGACATTCGCTTTTCCGCCTGATATCAACATGTACGCCTCTGACAGCAAGTCCCTTCCCCAGGGCACTTTGCCTGGCCTGGCTGGTGTGTTGAGTCTCTCACTTCCATCCTTTGACTTTTTGTCTTCAACCACTTTTTGGTGGTACCTCTTCTGGGGACTATGGTGAGTAGAAATCTATCCTTTAAGCAGAGACAAAACGAGTGTTCCATTGCTTGGAAGCTCTCACTTCTCGGCTCACTCTGCATGAGCACCTCTTGGATGTGGTAGATGATTAACTAAGTTCCAGGATCCACCGTTACCTCCGTCTCCTGGTTCACTGTGTCAGTCACTGGACATACAAGTCCAAGCCCATCCCTAGCAAGCCTACTTTCACCAGCAAAGATGTCACCGTGGTCATTCCTACTATTCATAACGCGTTTGAGGAACTCCGACCTTCTCTTCAGAGCATTATTGCCTGCGAGCCTGCTGAACTGATTCTGGTCACCACTCACGATAAGCGTAAGGGCCTGCAGCGCCTTGCGGATTCTCTGTCTCACCCCAAGGTTCGAGTTCTCGATACCCCCATCGCCAACAAACGCCTCCAGGTTTGTGAGGCGCTCCCCAAGGTCACCACTCCCATTACTATCATGGCTGACGACGATGTCACCTGGCCCTCGACTCTTATGCCCTGGATCCTAGCCCCTTTCGAAGATCCCAAGATTGGTGGTGTTGGCACTAACCAGAGAGTTCGACGTGAGCATGATGCTTCTTGGTTCACTCGTGCCTGGAACTGGCTCGGTGCTGCTTACATTGAGCGACGCAATTTTGAGATTTCGGCTACTCACAATATCGACGGCGGCACTTCGTGCATGTCTGGACGTACTGGTGCCTATCGATCTGAGATTCTTTCTAGCCATGACTTTCTTCACGGGTTTAAGAACGAGAAGTGGAGAAAATGGATTCTGAATGCGGACGATGACAACTTTGTCACCCGATGGCTGGTCAGTCACCAGTGGAAGACCTGGATCCAGTATGAGCGGGAGTGCGAAATCGAGACCACCCTGGAAAATGGCACAAAGTTTCTGTACCAGTGCTCCCGCTGGGCTCGAAGCAACTGGCGAAGCAACTGGACCAGTCTTGTTACTGAGAGGTATATCTGGAAGTGAGTGATTTTGGATTCAATTGGCATCATGTGTTCATTTTTCTAACTCGTGGACACAGGCAACAGTGGTGGTGCACCTACGCTCTGCACTTTGCGACATTCACCTCCCTCGCTTTTCTCGTTGACCCTCTCCTCCTTGCTGCTTGCTGGTGGGGAACGGCCGACTGGGATCTGCAAAACCGCCGATACGCCTTTTGGTCGCAGTTCGTTTTCATGTTTGCCTTCACCAAGGTTGTCAAGCTCATGGGTCTGTTCATGCGAAACCCTAGTGATGTTATGTATCTGCCTCTCTCGATCATTTTTGGATATTTTCATGGTCTGATCAAGCTGTACGCCCTTGTGACTCTTAACATGGTATGTTTGATATCCGACTGAGGCTGGACTCATAAAAGCTGACCAATCATCGCAGACGTCATGGGGCAGCCGCGCCGACGGAGACACCAACGACGAGCAACGACTGGCTCCGGCTCCTCAGCCATCAATCGTCTTGAAGACACCCCCTGGAAAGGGCTCGCTTATCCGCTACAACGCTCGTCAGAAGGGACGACCAGCGCAAGGTCGGGAAGTGTTAGAGGGAGCATGGGAGAAGAGCGGGTATGCTGCGTACGACTCTAGCACATCGTACATGCCTATACGCGTGCCCACGCCTCTGGTGATGACAAGCGATGAAGCTTGATGATACATCAGATTGATGAGAGTCGACCGTCACGGGCGGGACTTATGCCAACGAAGTCAAATGGTTGGCAGAGAAATGAGTTATGATGCTACGAGCAACGTTTTCTTTTTCTAATTCATACTGAAGGGTTCAATTCAGTGCAAAATCGGCATTTGGTCTTTGGGAACCAGGTTCTTTTCTTTCCGACTTTTTCGTTTCACTTGGTGGCTTACAGCATACTACAAAAAAAAAAATCCGAACGGCCTGTGCGATCTGACCATGCTGATGAGATGGTGGTCATGGTCTATCTAGACCGGTACGTACGGGTTAGGGGGATTCAGCGGGGAAAAGTTGTTGTTTTCTGTTGTTTTCATTTTCATTTTCATTTCCGGCTCCGAAATATCAGACCGTTGATGCAGTGTAGTACTGTCGTCGTTTCATGGAATGGAAATTTCCAAGACACAGTCACACGTGCTCAAGCGGCTAGTCTATTTGAGTCTGATCAGCAGACTTTTGGACTCTGTACCAACAATCCGGCCAGGGTTTGATGGAGAGAAGGGTTTCGGAGGGTTTCACGATAATGATGAGATAGGAAGACATGAGATGAGAAAGGCAATTGCTCATGTGATGCATCTGAAAAAAAGACTTCGCGTGCGGTACCGCATATGGGAGAGGGATTAGAGTAGTACAAGGAGTTACGAGACAGGCAAGACAGACAAAGAGAACTGAGAATACAATACTAGTACACAATAACTTGGCAAGATAAGAAATTTCTTGGCCCTTTGCATATATGGTATGGTACGGTACCTGTCTTCCTTGACCAAAAACCAGATGACACGCATTAGGCGTATTTTAGCACATGTCGAATGTTGGCGTGGGTTCAGATACGTACGTAGACACACACATAGCATATCTTCGAAGTACCTGGAGGTATTGATCGACCATAGGAACCTCGATCGTCAAAAGAATTCTAGTCTAACGGATACTCCCACCCAGATCATCAGATATGGGGCTGGGGGGTTGGTCTACGTAGTTTCAAGGGTTCAAAGCCACAATAACGATTTTTAGTCCACATGCTTGAGACTAAAGACTTGAAAGTCTAAGACATGCAACGTCCTTGACTCGACGATTGTGATTGTTCTTAGCAGTGCGATGGAGAAAAATACTAGGGGAGAGGGGGGTTAGAACCACAAGGCATACTACGTTATGTATCAGTTGTCGCACACTGAGCTGTTAGTTGGAATTCACCATTTCATAGGTAGTAATGTGATTAAGGCGGCCTAGGTAAGCTCTTGTGTTGTGTCGTGATGTTTTGACCATGATTGTTGGTCTTTTTTTAAGGGTCTCTCGAGCTTGAGATGCATTAGACCAAAGTATAATCGTATGACGATGACTTGTCTAGTTTGACGCCTCGCCTAGGTGAAAGTGGGAAGAAGGAGAAAAAATTCCCGTTCTTGAAGCTAGTAGTAGCACCATCACGATGAGCTGCAGTGGAGTATCCGTGTGGGTGAGGGAACATGGAACATGTCGGGATAAGATGGAGAGATGGAAATCGGCAACCCTCATTTGACCAGAGAGGGTGGTGGTAAAGAATAACGAAGAAGAGACAGAAAAGAAGAAAAAAGAGGACTGGATACATGAACCTTGACAAGAAATTATCTGCCGAGTCTACAAACAGGGGGCCTTTAGGGAAAAGAGGGAACAGAAGTGTTGTTAGCTTCGCTGTTGCAGGATTACAGTACCTAGCTAGCAGGAACAGCTGGTGAGCGGATAAACAGGGTATAGTGAGCTAGGTAGGTGGTGGTAGGATTAGGGATTAGGGATTAGGGATTGACAACTTGTTATGCCGATGAGAGGGTGTCATGACTGGTATTCTCATGATCACATCTCATCTGACAGTCTATAATTACATGTAGTGTACCATTTCATTCCATTACCTACAGACCAATGTTTTTACCATGGACACATGTACATATCATACTCTCCATCAATCCATGACCATTGAATAATGAAAACTCTCTTCGGCTCAACTATATTCTTACTCAGTTTTTAAGACTCTCCCAGACGTACACTATCGCTCCTTTTGGCGATACGAGACTCGCGTCTGCCAAGGTGGAGATGGGTTGCAGTTGTGGTTGTATTGCGTCGACTACTAGTGGCTGTGTGGGATGTTCTGCACGATGCATGCCCAGCCCAGTCCAATTGTGGGAATTGCTGGGTTTAGTAGGATTTTCTTCCACCTGAATGTGCATGTTTTCTGTTGGTTCCTGGCTCTTGTTGTCTCTCTTCTTTTCTCTTTTGCCTTCTCTGCTGTTCTGTTCTATGCTGCACGTTGTCGCTTGTTCCCAAAGTCGTCATTGACCGGATGGATGGCTTACCTGGTAGGTATGTACAGTACCACTTGTGTTTTTATTTTAATACGCAGGTTACGAAAAGAATACGGCAGATGTTTTGTAGCAAAACTAACACCAGCGTCTCGGTGGTTTAGCACAAAACCTCCATCTCGGATTTAAACACCCTCAGGCTTGTAGCTCCACCCAAGGCAAAAACATCAAACATCAAACATC
>JABFFC010000037.1:0-40550 GCA_013623535.1 Fusarium penzigii
CTTCAACCCCTCCAGACATCATCCCCCCAAAAATCTCCCCTCCTCCCTTCACAATCATCACAATGGCCTCTCGAAGCTTTTCAAAGACCATGCGGTCATCAATGGCCCGCCAATTGACCTCTGCTGCTCCTCGTGTTCAGCAGCGCACTTTCGTCGCTGCCGCTCGTGCTGCCGTCCGTGCTGGTGTCGCTGCCCGCCCTGCCGTTAGCATTGCTCAGCAGCAGGTTCGTGGTGTCAAGACCATTGACTTTGCTGGCCACAAGGAGGACGTCTATGGTGAGTTTGTCTCGGCTGGAACTGGGGCAGCAATCCCCGCCCCCGCTCTATGCTCGGGACTCATCTGATGAGTTCCCTTCTCAACGAGTGTCTTGCTAACAGCTATAATAAAGAGCGCGCCGACTGGCCCCAGGAGAAGCTTTTGGTAAGTCGATTCACTTGAGAGAATAGAGCTGTTTGAGATGAGACGGAGAAGAAGAAAGAGAAAAAAAAAACAGCTCGAGCAGCTCAACAAAGCTAACACATGACTCAGGAGTACTTCAAGGACGACACCCTCGCCCTTATCGGCTACGGCTCTCAGGGTCACGGCCAGGGTCTTAACCTCCGTGACAACGGCCTCAACGTCATTGTTGGTGTCCGAAAGAACGGCAAGTCCTGGGAGGATGCCATCGAGGACGGCTGGGTCCCCGGCAAGAACCTCTTCGAGGTCGACGAGGCTATCTCCCGTGGTACCATCGTCATGAACCTCCTCAGTGACGCCGCTCAGTCCGAGACCTGGCCCGCTATCAAGCCCCAGCTCGTTGAGGGCAAGGTAAGAGAGCTCCCACAACACCAGCCCCGCCTTAGCCCCAGCCTCAGGTTCGGACGCTAACAAAGTTTCCTCATAAACAGACCCTCTACTTCTCCCACGGTTTCTCCCCCGTCTTCAAGGACCAGACCAAGGTTGACATCCCCAACAACATTGACGTTATCCTCTGCGCCCCCAAGGGCTCTGGCCGCACCGTCCGATCCCTCTTCCGTGAGGGCCGTGGTATCAACTCCTCCTTCGCCGTCTTCCAGGACGTCACTGGCAAGGCCAAGGAGAAGGCCGTCGCCATGGGTGTCGCCATCGGCTCCGGTTACCTCTACGAGACCACCTTCGAGAAGGAGGTCTACTCTGACCTCTACGGTGAGCGTGGCTGCCTCATGGGTGGTATCCACGGCATGTTCCTCGCCCAGTACGAGGTTCTCCGCGAGCGTGGCCACAGCCCCAGCGAGGCCTTCAACGAGACCGTCGAGGAGGCTACCCAGTCTCTGTACCCTCTCATCGGTGCCAACGGCATGGACTGGATGTACGAGGCCTGCTCCACCACCGCCCGCCGTGGCGCCCTTGACTGGACCCCTCGCTTCAAGGATGCCCTGAAGCCCGTCTTCAACCAGCTCTACGACGCCGTCAAGGATGGTTCCGAGACCCAGCGATCGCTCGACTACAACGGTGCCAAGGACTACCGAGCGAAGTTCGAGGCTGAGATGCAGGAGATCCGTGACCTCGAGATCTGGCGAGCTGGCAAGGCTGTCCGGTATGTATTCACCTGATGTCCGTCGGTGTGTGTGATGTGCAAGTAAGCTAACATGTGTATGCAGCTCTCTGCGACCCGAGAACCAGAAGTAAATGATGATGAATTGGCGTTAAGAATTTGGGGAGGATGGAACCCGGAATGTTTTTGGTAATTGTGAACTTTTGTACTCTTATCGTCTCGGGCTGTCGATGGGCAATCTGGGCCTGTCCAAAAGTTGATATCTAGGCCCCGGAGGGTCATTTTAAATACCACATGTTCTGCTTTTTTTTTTCTTTATATATCTTTGCCTCTGATGATACATGTGATTGAAGTGATTTTGAAGAGTTGGAGCTTGTGCTCGGATTATGTTGAATCGAATTTAACAAGGTTTCTACTATGTAATCGACATGGGAAGTGAAACGAATATTTCTATGACTGAGGTACTTTTGAAGATGAGCCGCTTTATCTCATGGCTCAGGTATGACTCAAATCCTTACCATCGATTCTATTTCGTATGGTTGCTTTACGACTTATGATGGATGCTAGACTCGCCGGCATCCTCCATCCTCCACCTGCCATTGTTGGTGCGCGGGTGCGATGTGTGGGTGGAAGTCAGCAGCTGATACTTGGCAGTCCCCATCCGGGTAAAGTAATGGGGGGTAAGCCAGTGGAGATAGCAGTGAATGTTCTGTATTTCAGTGAGTATATAAGTACCCAACTGTCTGTCTAGTAGAGGACCCATGATGAGGTTGATGAGTAGACACAGCCCAATCTTCCACTTACACCATTATCAATATATCTCACACCATATCTATCACTTATTACATCGTTCACCTATACAATGGCGGAAATTTCTTCTTGCCCCCCTTTGACTCGGGACTCCGTCATTGAAGCCGGTAAACTCATCAAAGACTATGTTCACTACACACCCGTCCTTACCAACCGTACCCTCTCGAACCTGGCATCTACGCCTCGCTCGGCAGAAGATCTCAAGGGTACACGATGGGAGGGCCGAACACCAGCAAAGCCCGTCTTGAGATTATGGTTCAAGTGTGAAAATATGCAACGTATCGGTGCTTTCAAAGCCAGGGGTGCGTTCCATGCTATTGAGAGACTCAAGCAGGAGCCGGGTTGGTGGGATGGAGATGGGAAGGAAAAGGGGGTTGTTACACATAGTTCTGGTGAGTGAACACGATAAGATCCAGCGGTCATGACGGAGACTAACAAGGTGTGTCTAGGCAACCACGCACAGGCTCTCGCAGTTGCAGCTCGAGATAACGGTATCAAAGCCCACATCGTCATGCCAGAAATCACTCTTCCCAACAAGATCGCCGCTGCACAGTCCTATGGTGCCCGTGTCATCTTCAGCGGTAGCACCGCAGTAGAACGTGAAGCCGTTGCGAACAAAGTCATCGCCGAGACCGGAGCACGCTTGGTTCCTCCGTATGATCACCCTGATGTCATGCTCGGCCAGGGAACTATGGGTATTGAGTTCCAGCAGCAGGTCACGGAGCTTATGACGACTGATGCAGAGGTTGATGGACAGCGTAAGGTGTTTAGAGCGCCAGTGACGGGTCGGGATGGAGCAGCTCCTGGAAAACCAGGGTCGGAGAAGGAGAAGCCTGGGCTGGATGCCATCATGACACCGTGTGGTGGAGGTGGCATGCTCTCAGGCGTAGCACTCAGCTGTGAGGGTACGGGAATCAAGGTCTTTGGCGCAGAGCCATCCTTTCAGGGTGCAGACGACGGAAAACGCGGGTATGAATCGGGTCAACGTATCACAGACGTCAAGACCCTCACCATCGCCGACGGTCTTCGGTCACGGCTCGGTGAACATCCCTGGTCGGTCATCTATGAACGACGTCTTGTGTCGGGCATGTACAGCGTGACGGAGGAGGAGATCAAGGAGGCCATGAAGTTGGTGCTGGAGAGGTTCAAGATGTTTGTTGAGCCTAGTGCTTGTGTGCCCCTGGCAGTGGCCTTGTTTGATGAAGATTTCAGAGCAATGGTGGAGAAGGAGGCAGGCGAGGATGGGTGGGACCTAGGATTGGTGTTTAGCGGTGGAAATGTTGGTATCGATACGGTGGTCAAGTTGTTTGGGACAAGCACATAAGAGTAGGAACAAGTCACATATATTTCTTCTTCATATCTGCATCTATAGCATCGTGCTTATGAGCTATTCAAGACCTCGTCCATTCTCACCCTCCACTTGGTTGCATTTCTTCTCAACAGCCAGATGCCTGTGTAACTAACACTCATGCAAAACACACAAATGATGGTAAACACCCACCCTACATCAATGGCATGAATCCACGGCGCGGCGACGATGGCGCCAATACAACTGAGCGTATTACGCACAAGATTGTTGAGGGCCACGCCGGCTGAACTTCTCTTGCGGACGAACTCGGTGAGCATGGTAGTTGCGGCTGACTAGATATATGTGAGCTGAATGGGTTCTTCAAGTTTGAAGGGGAAAGCTTACGAATATGAGCATAGATGAGACGCCAAAGAAGAACAAGGCAACGCAAGGAACTGCCACATGTAATCCGTAGCGTAATGTCCAGCCGTACATAAGCAGCGCAAGAGGATACACTGTCACCATGATCCACGCATTCTCTCTCATACGATCCTCTGGGAGATATACCAGTTTCCCATGCTCATCGTACCGGTTCGCCTTTCGGGCCTCCCTCGCCATAATGATATCGATCCAGCGTCCGCCGAACAGGGATCCAACCACATACCCCATCCCCGAGGGGATGTACAGCAAACCGATGATGAGCTGGCCATAGTTGTAGGGCTCCTGGGAGAATTTCTGCTGGGTGGCGATGTTGGCAACGTAGAGAGATCCAAAAGCAATGGCGGCGATGATGACGGTGATGAGAACCGGGGGGAAACGAAGCCAGGTGACGACTCCGAGAGGATCGATGAGATAGCGTCTTAGGCTCTTGCTGAATTTTTTGGTTTTGATCTTTGCTGATTCTATGGTACGTACGCGTCCTAATTCCTGGTTGGTAGAAGCTGCTTTGTCGGCCATGGCTGCTGTCTGTATGGTCTCTTGTGGTTTCTGCCTGACTAGCGTCTCTGGGAGGAAGAAAAGAATCATGAGCAGAACAACCAGACCATAAATAGCCAGAAACCACATTGTCGCTTGCCAGCCGATCTCCTGGGTTAACACACCACCGAGAACGGGGGCGATTAACGGGCCTAACAGAGGACCGAGGTAGAAGATACTCATGGCTCTACCTCGCTCGAAGACTTCAAACAGGTCGGCGATGGACCCTGCACCTGTTGCGTGTGCACTTGCTGAGGCACCACCGGCACACATGCGGAAGACAATGAGCATGGTGATGTTCGTGCTGATGGCAGAGAGGACGGAGAAGATGACGAACAAGGAGAAGGAGATGAGGTAGATGGAGCGACGACCAAACTCTTCAGAGAAGGAGGACCACCAGAGGGGGAAGATGGCCATGGAAATCATGTAGAGGGCTACACTGAGATTGGTGATTGTTTCCGTGGTGTCAAATTCATGGACTAGGACGGGTAGAGCAGCTAATTTTTTTTAAAATTTCGTATAAGTGACTGTGGTCAAAGAGGAAAAGGGGGCGGTAAACTCACGATACATGACAGTCGAACCCAAAGGCGCAGCGGCAGTAGCCAACGCAACGATGAAGACAAGACCCCATTTCGTGGAGTTCTTGTAATCTGGAGGATTGGCTATCTCTGGGACAAGAGTAAGACTACCGAACAGACCGCGCCTCTTTGATCGAGGGATGATGGACATGGGTCTCGACCTAGCAGATGATGCTCTGGATTGTGTACGATGGACGGATCTCCTCGACTCCATGTGGCCTAGAGATTCACCGATGACGACTGGTTCAATGACATCTTGATTATACTCCGTATGGCTAGACCTTGACGAGTCTGAGCCGGGAGTGGAAGGTCGACGGAGATTATCTAAGTCAAGACGATCCGGGTTGGCCTTTTCCTCATCGTCCTTGTTATTGGACTGCATGATGAGTTAGGTGAGTGATAGGGCCAAGAATGAAATAAGTCAAGGCAGGAGGAGAAGGGGAGAAAAAAAAGGCACCCTGTTCCTATCCCCGTTGGTAGTTTCGGGCATCGGCCCCGAGAAGAGACAGGAAGGAGAAATTAGTGGACATTTATCGGCCGAGACCTCGGCAAGCGGGAACGGGAATTAATCAATGGGAGAGAAGAATCTCTGAAAGGTGAGGAAAGGAAGACAACAGTGGTTCTTGTTGTTCTTCCACTGGAATCAAATCCAGATGGTTATGGATATGTATCTTGATCACCAGTAAACAAAAAGAGTATGGAGGAGGGAGAGAGAGATGGAAATAAAACAAGTCATGGGATATGCTGGTAACTAGTTTTTGTCCCCCCCCCCGCGGGACGCGGATAGAGTTCTCCCCCTTCTTCCTGAGTCGATGAATGGATGGATGACTGAATCGACGGGGGTATTTGACGTGAGAGGAAGGTGGAGTTTGAATGAATTGTTTGGTTTTACTTATCCGATAGGATTCAAAGACTGGGTGCCGATGGAGGGGGGTTGGTTTATAGCCAAGTCGGATATAACCAGCACGAGATGATGTTGTATTTAGGGACTGAGCCTTCTGCCTCCACGCTTTTGTTTCCGTTCCCTTCTTTCTCCTTTTTTCTTCTTTTTCTTTACGAATAGCTATCAAGAGACGCTGCGGGCTTGTGCGTTTAGAAGCAATGTTTACTTTCCTGCTGTTCACCCAAATGTTTAAGACTCCAAGGTAAATGGTCAAAGAGACTCACGGCAAGGGTTTGCCGATGACGGCCCGAAGAATCATGGGGATGCTGGCAATGATTTATCAGCACGACAGATTGCCAAATCAGATAAATTACGCTAAATCTCAGCAAAGATCTGTGAAGCATTTGAAAGTGCACAGCAGCTATTTCTTGATACGAGAACAAAAACTTTACATTGGAGTCAAGAATATGAAGTGTGAGAATCAACACGAGTGTTTACACGGACAAAACCACAATGAAATTAAGCTGAAGGGAATACATTACTATATATCTCTCATGTTGGCGTAGACATACATACACTCTATGTTAGTCAACCCAATTGCTTCCTCGTGTCATGCTACCTACTGGTATATCTTTGATTCTACAATCAGGCCGATATCGCTCTCCAACTGTGACGAGCACGGTAGCTGCTATCATGCATGTAATTAAAATTAAAAACACAAGCCAAAGATTATCGCTAAATAATATTTTAATAAGAAATAGTTGTATTTGACTTATAACTTTCGGCAACTGACTAACCCATCCAACCTTCCCTTATTGTGTTGTCATGTCAGGCTTACATAGAGTTTTGTCAATCTCCAACGTGGAAGGAAGCATGCACTCCAGTTTCCTGGGGTATTAATTAAAAGAGCCACTTTCCCTTGAGGCTCGACTCAATCGGGATGGGACTCATGGCGGGGTGCAACATCAATTTTTGGCGGGGCAAGAGAAAACACCTCGAATGACTCTAGACTCTAGAGGTAGCTCTCACACTCTCAACTTCACTTACATTATATAACCCACTCATCAACTCACCAATTCATCTCACCTCATTTCAACTCACCTTACAACAAAAACACCATCCTCATCATGTCTCTCACAAATGCCTCTCCGGAGGCTGTCGCCTCCTCCGCAAAACAGGCCTCCTTCACCCTCGCTACTCTCCCCGCATCATCCCGCAACCAGGCCCTCGAAGCCATCCACGCCGCCCTCAGCTCAGCAAAGGATGATATTCTCGCTGCCAACGCTAGAGATCTCGAAGCTGCTCGTGCTGCTGCCGCCGACGGTTCTCTCAGCCAAGCCCTCGTCTCAAGACTGGATCTCGGAAAGAAGGGAAAATGGGAGGATATGCTAAAGGGCATTTTGGATGTGAGAGATCTTGATGACCCAAGTAAGTTTTAACCCTTACTCGTCTTATACATATAAGTCCATTAGCATATATGCCCCGTCTACCAAAAGACATGCTAACAGTCCCTTGATAGTCGGTCAGATTCAGATGAAGACAAAACTCGATGACGATCTCATCATGGAACGTGTCTCATGCCCCATCGGCGTCCTTCTCATCATCTTTGAGGCCCGCCCTGAAGTCATTGCCAACATTGCCTCTCTGGCCATCAAGTCCGGAAACGCTGCCATTCTCAAAGGTATCCAATCCAGACTCTCATTCACTTTATGTACCAAAATCTTTCGTAATATCTGCTCACACATGCACAGGAGGCAAGGAGTCCACTGAATCGTTCGTCGCCATCTCAAAAATCATCTCTTCCGCCCTCGAGTCAACCCAGGTCCCCAACTCAGCCATTCAGCTCGTGACAACCCGCGACGTCATTGCTCAGCTTCTCGCTCAGGATCGCCATATTGATCTTGTTATCCCCCGAGGCTCCAACGAACTTGTTCGTTACATCAAGGAGTCAACCAAGATCCCCGTTCTGGGCCACGCAGATGGCATCTGCCACATCTACCTCGCAGACTCTGCTGATGCTAACAAAGCCGTCACTGCTATCGTTGATTCAAAGACCAGCTATCCTGCTGCCTGTAACGCCGTCGAGACTCTCATCGTCCAGGACTCAGCATTATCAACCATCTTCCCCACCGTTGCCTCCGCCCTCGCTGCCAAGGGTGTCACTCTGCGCTGTGATGAACCCAGCAAAGCTGCCATTGCATCTCTTAATCTAGACGTCCAAGACGTCACCCCTGAGGATTATGACACGGAGCATCTATCCCTCACTATCGGCATCAAGACCGTCCCCTCTCTTGACGAGGCCATCTCGCACATCAACACCCACGGCTCTCATCATACCGACGCCATCATGACCTCCAACGCTGCCGATGCCGAGCGCTTCATGAATGAAGTGGACTCAGCCGGCGTCTACTGGAACGCCGCCACTCGTCTCGCCGATGGCATGCGCTATGGCTTCGGAACAGAAGTTGGAATCAGCACCAACAAGATTCACGCTCGCGGTCCAGTCGGCCTAGAAGGTTTGACCATTTACAAGTACAAGATCCGCGGCGACTACCAGGCCACAGCCGACTATGGAGACGGAGAGGGGAAGCGACCCTGGAAGCACGAGAAGTTGGCTTTGTAGAAAAATACAAGTGAATCACCAAAATAAAGAAAAGTTTTGATGTTTTTTCTTCTTCTTTCATTTACACTTTTTTGTTGAATAATTGTTTATTGCATTTCACACCAGCTTTGATATCAAGCAATCGGAAGAAACTACTACGCCCACCTGGCCCTTGTATATAAAAAGCCAGTCATACTTTGATGGGCTGAAATAATACCATAATCCCTTTTTGAACCATTCCAGGCATCCCAAAGCACCTACACCTACACCTACACTCGCCCCTTGTCGTCATCGTCATCATCATTATTATCTGGTTTTGTTTTTGGTTACTCGCTAATCTCGTACTGCTTGATCATCTCCGCAAGCTTGTTGCCCTCCGACTTGAAATCCAAGAGCGCCGCGCTCATGACTTGATATCGTATCCTGGTAGAGAGTTAGTAAATCGATTCAAAAATTCGTATACAGACAAGGAAATCTTACCTCTGAGACTCGCCAAAGTTATCCATCTTTGCTCGACAACGGAACGTCAGCTTCTTGCAGTTGGCCTCCTCAAAGGCAGCCATGAACTTGGTGTCATCGTTCTCCTTCAATTCCATCAGCTCGTTGGCGTCACGGCCCATGATGATACGGCCTGTATCGTCAAAGCAGCTTAGCCATTGATGGCTGGTGTGATCGGCCACGTTCAACGCTAGGATGTAGCGATACTCAGGCTTCTCGTGAGACACATTGCACTTCTCACAGTGCCATGTGCCATCGCCCATGGCCGTCACCTTCTTGTTGCAGCCTTGGGTTGAGCAAGCAGGGTAACAGAAGTTCTCCTGCTTGATGAAGACGATGGTAGCCTTGATGGTATAGTAGGCCTGGTCATCCATACCTAGGTTCTCATCCTTGACCTGTGAAATGGTCTTGACATCCTCCTTCCGGCCAGTGGCGTTGCTCATGCTAGACATGTTCTGGTGGGTGGCGAAGGTATCTGTTCGACCAGTCGAGTCATACCAACCCTTGAGTCTGTGAGCATCGGGGATATCAGGATCCACGGTCATGGTACCCGATGATAGCAGACTAAGGCTCTTTCCATTAAAATCGGACACCTTTGTGCCCTTGAAAGCAACGACGGACTCGGTAGGGGCTTCGAACGAGCTGGCCGTCTTGCCCCAGACAGTGACTCGCACAGAAAAGCCTGTATCGTCCACCAAGGTGAGTTCACGCTTTTGAAAGGGCCGACCATCCTTCTTGGAGACGATTTCAGAAATCTCACCAACCTCCTTCAACACACCAATAACATCAACGGTATTGTCCTTCTCTACACTCTGAAGCTCTTGAATGGAGCAGAAGTTGAACCGCACCTGAGGCACATTTGCCTGATCTTCAGCCTTCTCAATGACGGTATCGCGCTCAAAGGTGAGCTCGTAGTCATTAGGGAGGTTGGAGAACTGCTTCTTGGCCAGAGATACTCGGCAGGGTGTAGAGATGTAGTATACAGAGCCCTCCTGCAGACGATCGTAGAAGGCATCACACTGCTCGTTGAAACCAGTGGCCTTGATTTCGCCACTCTCATCTAGGAGGTTGACACTGAATAGCTTTCCCTCGCCAGTGGCCTTGTGCCACGTCTTGATATCTGACTTGGAGGTGACTCGGGCCTTGATGGTCCACTTGTGTGCAAAGGGAGACAACCCCTCAATTGGGTAGATATTGCTACCAGCGTGCGTAGCGGCTGGTCGAGATGGCATCGATTGTTGCGGGTGGTTCTGGACCGGGGTTGGCTTCTGCTCTTCCTTCTTCACGCCATAAAAGTCGCCACCTGCAATGGTTGTTTCTTGTGCAGGCGCCTTGATAGAATCGACCGCAACCGGTTCGCCGACCTTCTCTTGAACGCCGAGGGAGTCGATAACTTCGAGATCGAGAATGACGAGAATGCTGAGGACTGTCAGTACCTACATTCACAGACAGAAATGAAGGGATGTCAACTTACTTCTTTCCCTTTAAGTTGTTGGGAGTGTACTGCTTGATCCGACAAAAGCATCCTCGTTGTAATTTTCCATCGTGAACGACATGATTTGCCTGAGTGGCGAGCATGGTCTGAACGTAATGGCGACCATCACTCATGACGAGACGGTATCGGTCTCCTCCCTGAGCTGAAGGAGCCATCTGCTTGACCTGAAGACATTGCATAACAGGGACTGGAAAGAGCTTTGCGGCCTTGTCCGGGTCTCCAAAGATGGCCCTGGTCATCGTTGATTAGAACTTGCAAAAGGGCAATGCGTGAAGAGGAACAAGTGAAGGAATACATACTCTAGGACGCCCTGCGATAGAGCTGAGCTGGCAGTCATGTTGGATGTGTAGAGCGATTTTTGTTTTGTCTTTAGCTGTGAGGACTGTTGGAATCTGCGCAGCGTGTCGGGTGTTTGAATTTCGAGTTTGTAGGATGAGGTGAAGAAAGCAGGTGAATGAACGATGCACCGGCGATGGAGAAGGAATTGCTGCCTGCGACGCGTTGACCGCGTTGAGTGGAACGCGGTGTGGCAAGGGCTAAGCGGATGGCGGGGTGATTGCTTACCTAATTTCGTTAGGGGTATCAGGCGCTGTACCGTACATAAGCTACCGAGTCTCCACATGGAACTGTGTCACTCAGTGAAGTCGCGTACAATAAATATACTGTACACATGTAAAGATAGCTTCGGTCGACAATGTTGATGGATTGTTTGATTCATAACTTTGTTTACTGGTGTACGATTCAAATGTATACAGACCGCCTCGTGCTCTCCTCTATACAGTATACAACACATCTCCATATCCAACATGCGTGCCCTCATCCCACAACCTGTTGCATACCTGCCTAGAGTTACCCCTCCAACATGACGTTTTACCACCAAGCCCGCTACCCGCACGTGTAAGCCAGTGTAAACCCACTGAAGCTCCAACCGCCCTGCATTCAGAACGTCGTCCTGTTAACCCTCCAGTGACATACCTGTACAAGAGAGAAACCATAGCTACTACTTCTATCACACATATACCTCACGCCTATCCCTCGCCGTACTCGAAATTCCTGTCGCAATCATGGCCGACGCCGGTAATGCTACGCGCGCTCCTGAAAGTGATGCTCAGGAATCCAGCACCTCGATCCATCCTCCCGAGCCTCATGTCGTTGGCGAGCACTGCGTGACAGACAGACCTACACGTAGGATAGATGCGCTTGAGCATTCTCTCTCATATCCTCGCTAACTCTCTAACTCAGCTGCTGGTCAAGCTTCTACCGGGGAGATCATCAAGCTTAATGACATTGACGTAAGCCAACCTGAACCAAGCACTACCGTCCCCCAAACTCACCACGATCACCAGGTCTACATTTCTAAGCCCGCCGATTTCCCTCACGCTCCAGCCCGTCTTTTGCTTCTCCTCACCGGCGGAACCGGCATCAAATCCATAAACAACCAAATCCAAGCCGACAAGTTCTCCGAGAATGGATACCTAGTCCTCATGCCCGATCTCTTTGGCGGCGACACAGCACCCGGCTCCCAGGCCATCAGCGAGGACTCCACCTCGGTTCTAGAACAGATCAAGCTCAAGGCTGTCGAGGTCACAAAGTCCTTCCTTATCGATATGTGGCTAGCTCGCGTTACGGAGGACAAGGTCATGCCTATCCTCCACAAAGTCCTCGATGCCGCGCGTGAGCAGTACTCGGATACCATCAAGCAGGGTGGTGGAGTCTATGCCGCCGGGTACTGTGTTGGTGCTAGATTTGTGCTCTTGCTTGCCAAGAAAACACCGACTACTGGAGAGGACGCGGAGGCGGGCGAGGTCAGAACCGGACCTTTCATCAAGGCCGGCGCATTGGCCCATGCTGCGTCAGTGACGCCCGATGACTTCAAGGACATCAGCGCTCCCCTGAGCTTGGTATGCGTTGAGAATGATCCTCTATTTCCTGATGATGTAAGAATAGCAGGCGAGGATGCATTGTCCGATGCGAATGTGGAACATGAGGTGCAGGTCTATCCTGGAGTACCACACGGTAAGATTTCTCTTGTCGTGCATATGAATCAGAGCTAATGTGAACCAGGATTCGCTGTTGTTGGCGCATATAACGATTCTTCAATCCAGGATGCGCAAACAACCGCATATGAGCAGATGCTCAACTGGCTTCAATCACACTGAGGATAAAGGTAAAGGCATGGTTTTGGACAGACTGCAGATACTAGCGGTAGCGGTAGCAAGAGATTTCTTTTCCTTGATCCTAAATATGAGACATTCAAGAAATGGTACAAATGATCTTGCCCAGATTCTTGGCCTCCTCCATGTGCCTGTGTGCCTCCTGGATTTCCTCCCATGGCAGAACCTTGTCTACAAAGATCTTGAGCTTCTTGGACTCAAAGTCGGGCAGGTACTCTTCCAGTCGATCACGCAGCTTGCCCTGGTATATCTCATCGCGACTCCTCAGCGTGCTGCCCTGGATGCGGAGACGCTTGAACAGGATCTGCGAAATATCGGCTTCGGGCACCTTGGCACCGCCTAGGGTACCGAGCAGGACGATTCTACCGTCTCGGGCGGCGGCATCCTGGTTCTGCTGGAAGTAAGACCCTCCGACAAAGTCGACGATGAAGTCCACGCCCTTGCCGTCAGTGTGCTTCTTGATCTCCTCCGCCCAGTTTTGTGTCTTGTAGTTGAAAGCAGCATCGGCGCCGAGTTCGTTGGTGATGAAATCGCACTTTTCCTGCGTGCCGGCCGTGGCATATACTTCGCTGGCGCCGGCGATGCGTGAGAGCTGGATACCAGCGATAGACACGCCCGAGGCGCCCGCGTGCCACAGGATAGACTTGCCCTTTGCGAATTCCAGCACAAGATGCAGAGCCTGTGTTGCCGTAATCCAAGTCTCGGGGATACCGGCCGCGGTGACCCAGTCGATCGAGGCGGGTTTATGGAGTAGCATACGCGTGCTGACGGCGATGTACTCAGCGTAGGCACCACCATAGGCAAGACCGAAGACCTCGTCGCCCTCTTTGAAACCACCCTTGTTGCCGGATCCAAACGATTCGATCACGCCGCTAAACTCGACGCCGAGAGTTTTGGGGGCCTGCGGGGGCAGAGGGTAGAAACCACGACGTTGGATAATGTCCATACGGTTAATGCCAAAGGCCTTGACTCGGACGAGAGCCTGGCATTCTTTAGGTTGGGGCTTTTCCGTCTTATCGTTAATGAAGAGGGCATCTCTCTCGCCTTTGCCGCCCTTAATATCTATGTTCGAGGGGCCAGATTAGCTGTCATTCACATGTGGGCGGGGTTGAATGTAGGATTCTCGTACCAACAGCTCTCATATAGTTGGACATTGTGACTGATTACGGACGTGAGAAGTTTAGTGATGACAGCGAATCCAACTTGAGGCAAATGCACCAATATTTGTCCTACAAGTATTGCAGCTTCTTTGATCTTCTATGGATATTTTTTGTCGACAATTCAACCAGTTGCTATAAAGGCGATGACGTATATTAGTAATCTGTTTACCCATTAACTCACTAAGCACAATGTCGTCAGTCCCGTTCCGCAAGTACCGTGGCTACGCCGAACAGAACGGAACGATCGGCTTATAAAGATAGGGCGACGAATGAAAACCATCATGTATTCTGGAGACAATGCTAACAATAGAAGAGAAATAGATTCGATTGTCAAAGGTATTTGAGGATGACTTCTCCCCTATAGTAAATATTTGAACATTGTTCGATGGGAAGCGACTGCTGATAGAAGCGGGAACAAATGAATGTTGCTCGAAAAGTAACAAAACGTGGTTAAGCGCATTTTGAACAATAATTAGAACAGACTGACAAAACAGTATTCAGTCAATTGGCGCCTGTAGTGAAGGTAAGTTGAGAATGGAAAAGAGGAACTATGTTGTCTCAGATCAACCAGTCTCTTTGTCATACATGACCCGAGACACTTCGAGGTCGATTCCGGGCCGAGAAAGGAGATATCTCGGAACAAGGCATCTAGAACACAGAACACAGAACACAGAACAGTCTGGCTTAGGTAGGCATCGGCACCAGTTCCGCTCAGAGGAACAATAGCTCAAAGACCCCCAAAGGTCTAGACCCCAAAATGGCAGGTTTTGAGAAGAAGAAAGAGAAAGAAAAAAAAAGAAAGGGGAAGGAGAAAAAGAGGATTACACTCCCAGGACACCCCCAATCGAACCATGAGCAGGATGTAGGAACTCTGAACGAATCAGAATAATTGCGATTACATGCTACAATCCCGAAAATGCTGGAAACGAAGAGTTGTGGCTTTTCGCTTCGACGGTGGTCAATTTCATCGTGTTGAATGTTTTGTCAGGCCATTCAGGGGAAGGCTGATTATCAACTCGCTCTCCCAAGTGGCCCCCTCGCCAGATGATTTGAGTACAAAGTACCTGCAAATTAGCCACAGACCAAAAAGCGACAAGGCTTTCCCATCTCTCCTGGGTCCACGGCTCAGGATTCCGATACAGTCCTTTGAGAATAGCTTAAGGACTGGTGCAGCCATGAAATTTAGCCAACTTGTCGTAGACCTCCAGGCTTCAAATCCGGGTAGAATGCCAGGCGCCTTGTCAGGCTAGATGCCATGTATTATTGACGGACCGCCCTTGGCTTCACCGACGGACAACCAGCTAAGGCGAAGCGACTCAAGAGCCTCCACGTCTGTGTCGAGCTCCATAAGCCGTAAAGGGGGTCCATGCACGACCAGAACTCTTTTCCCGACTCGGCGCAGAGTCAATAGACGGGAGGATGCATAAACATGGGTACTAGGACAACGACGTGAACTAAAGATACTGGCAAGATGTCGGTCAAGAACAGCAGCTTGCTTGACAAGTCCATTCATGCAAGCATGCGTGCGTGTATGATCAGTCATCTGCTGTACAGGTGCAAGGGTCCCTTGGAACAACACAAAATTAAACCGCAGGAGTAGGGCGGAAAGGAAGAAGAAGGCAAAGAAGAAGAACCCATATCAGAAACATTGTCAAAGCATGGGATGGTCTCAAAGTCAAGGCCACTGGTGGAAATTAATTCCGAAAGCCCAGCTGGATTGTTTTCTGAAAACATGGCAAACTATTACCAAGATATCCAAGCGGCACACAAGCCAGACCGGGAAAGCAAGCGCCGATTTTGGGCTCGGCCACGCTTACTGTAGATCTTGACCGAACAGATAAAAGGCGCCGTCAATGATTGACTAACATGGTGATGAAAGATATACACGACTGATCGTGCTGTGTGTTCAACTGTGATTAGTGGAGTGGGGGCATATTGGGATAAAGAATAGCCTCGGCAGAAGCGAGCCTCAGAATAGAAGTGCAATCAAGGTCGGGGATGCTTGAACCAAATCTCGTCGACCGATGGAATCTGGCAAAGACCTGATTCTGACTGGAGATCATCTCCAATCCTTCTCAACCTCCTCAACGAGTAATGCCATAACCAGGCCAATTTCATCTGGAGGATAACATGGTGGATGGCTTGCGGAAGAGCTCCTCTGGTAGCACAGGCTGAATGCACCTTGTTTCCACCGAAAGGGGCAGTCAAAAGCTTGTCGGTGGCCAGCAGCGTCCGACCCCAGCATGCAGGCTAGGGATCTTGTTCTAACAATGTTATTGTGGGCAGAAATCGAGATGGGAGGGTAGGGGGCTTACAAGGATCGGCCTCACTGCAAGAGAAGAAGGATCTCGGTCCTGGGCAGAGGATTGTCAAGATGGAAGGTCGTATAAGCCCTAGGTTGTTATTCAAGTCCCAGTAGACATGCTACGTAGAGCCTCTGCCTTAGTCATGATGATCAAATGTTCGGGTCCTGTGGATAGCTATGTGATGGCGGTCAAGATGAACAAACGCTTCAACCGGGAGACGATAACTCAAAATGGCCCCGAATGGAGACGATACGAGATCCGAAAACAGGACCTAGCCAGTATTGATGCCCTTCCGGTACGAGGTTGCCGTTGTCGTTTCGCCTATCCAGTTGACAGGCAGGAAACGCAAACCAAAGTCATTGATACTAGGGCATGCGACAAGGGGGGCATCGAAGCTGGCCCCTCGGTGGAGTTTTGTTGTCGCGTTTGGCAACCGGGGCCGGACGCCAGGCATCGCCCATGAATAGACGAAACTGGAAAAGGCTATAATATGAGATGCGCTATCACCAAATATGCAAAGCAGTCTACTCTGTATTTGCTATGATACCTGGCGGTAGTAGGGGTTAGTTCTGAGGTCGTCTAGAAAGTGGGTAAGGGGGAAATTACCATAGTGCAAAAGTGCAGAGTGGGTGAAGGGTCTTATCACCGAGTTCTTGCGGGGGTCATACCACACGGGGAGACAGGATGGTATTGTACAGAGAGTATCGGTTGCTGAACCCGAGCAGACCAACGAACGAGAACTTTGAAGACAATTTTTCAGAGAGAAGCAGGGCTCTAGAATTCATGGGTCCCCTGTTTACTTTTGTGGCAGAATTGTGGCAGAAGTGTGGCAGCCTAGCATGAGAGATTCAAGGGTAAATGTAACATCAAAATTTCTCTTTTTTATCTTCATCCTTTGTCGTGTGCAGTGCAGCCGAGATGAGTAGGGGCACAGCAGCCGAGATAAAGGGAAATGTCATGGATCAGTAAGAGAAACACTTCGGAGGAAGATAGGGATGACACCTACCAGACGAGTGGTTGTATTTCTTGCTGTACCGTAGCCTTGAAGGTGACTGCTATCGCTATCAATATCAAATCAAGAGGATCAACCTCCTTGAAAATCACTGTCCCGCTAGTGGTTCATGGTAAATTACACTTTACCGACAATCTGGCGATAGCGGCAGGCGTCAAAGCCAAGCTTCCGATTGTGAGCCAGGAGAAGCAGGGGGCGAGCGCTGATGGTGGCGGATTAATTTAACCAAGGCTTTTTTTACTCACTCACTTACTGTTTGCTCTCCTACTTTTACCCCTTGTAACGAGGGCTTGTCGATGTGTAATTAGAGGAAGAATTCATTATTCATGACCTGCTTGTAACAGACGAGCCAATAGGGTCAGGGCCAAAGGGCAACTGGTTCGGAACATCATTCTGGTGTATCGGCGTTGTTATCGGTTTTGGATGGTCATGGTCTGTCATGCTCATTCACCTCGTCTCGTCTGGTGAAAAATGCTCAAATCACCCCTGTTCCAGTTGAGGATTCCAGGAGTCATTCCCGTCGCTCGTATTGTTCTGCTGAGGCGGGTGGCGACGATGCCGTGGCAGTTGTACGGTGAATCAATGATTGATCATGTTTGGTGCAGGGTCTAATGCTGGGCGAGCTGGTCAGTTATTCGAGCCGCCAGTGGTGATTTGTTCGTGTGGCCACAGGGCGGGCATCCAATCGCTGTTGCGTAAAAGCACAAAAAGTGAAGGTGCGAGGCACACCATTGCGGGAGGACAAGTTGTTCCTGCATTAGTGCACAGTTTATGCCAGGGCGGTTGCATTGCTAGCCTGGCACTAGGTACGCTCAGCCATGTACCGCTACATCGGTGTTGCATAAAACATTATGCAGGCGCGGCTGCATCTAAAAGATTATTCGCCAGTCACTCATCCATCCAGCTCATCACTCATTTCCCTCGTCACCAATGTTGATGAGCAGATCGACAACTACGCGCAATCACTTAATTTAGACATGTGATGAGACCTTGCCTAGGTACCAAATGAGTTTACACCATTAGGCCTATATCAAGGATAGCTGGATCTCGGTGACCATTTCCTGGCTAAATGTGTTTCTTGTTCCATTCGTCAAATACGTTAATCATGCATCGTTTTGAACCAGAAATAGCATGCTCCATGGATACCCTCTCGTCGCACCGTCTTCTCGACGATATTAGAACTCCTATCGCCACTGCGCTGGATTGTTAGTCTCTATCGCAGACAACGCATGGCAATAGGTGATGCATGGTTGGCATGGGCCCTGTTGGCGGCTAGTTGATGCTTGGTTGCAATAGGCTTGTCGATTACCTTTTCTCTGTGGTTCCTTTGTTGATCATATCTGTATCGAAGATTTCTTTTTTGTATTTTATCTCTCACAGCTGAGATCCATCTCATCTGTCTTGTTCCAAGGACTTGGCGATAAATGGTCTATCAATGACCTTGCTTTAGGTTCTAATATTCCGAATGATTAATCGGCATCCTCTTGTTCATGCTTCAAAGGTCAAAGGATAGAGAAATAAACAAACAACCAGATAAACTACAGCAACAGCAACAGCAACAGGCCCGTGTCTTTACCGCAAATTAGTTCCTCCTCGACTTCCAAGCGGAGCACGGCTCGATCATGCGCTTTGGTCAATGGTGCTCGTACTGTACAGTAACGATATGGGGGCAGGTAATTTTAATTTTACTTTCTCGCCTCAAGTTTTTCCTGCATTCGCATTGGAGAACAAAGCTCTAGACGATTAAAGGGGGTGCACAATTCTCCGTCCAAGCTTTCGATTCGTAACAACCCTGTATTTTTCTTTCTTGCCCTATCCCTTTCTATTCTAAACTTGATTATACCCTCTCTTTTTTTTTCATCCCCATCACCCATACACCATCTGGTCTGGCCTTGTTCTGTTCTCTCGTATCGTTCCGCAACTGCTTCTGGTTCTTATCGGAGAACATAAGACATGCTACTTACTGCCAGTCCAATGTCGGGGTTCTGGTTCTCCACTTTTGTGGATTAAATGGACGAGCTATTGCACCTTTGTTCCATTGCTCATTAATTGCGATGTTACTATGCTGGATATAGAAGTTCTCTGAGTCCCGATGCTACTGTACCAATAGCCTATGACCATTAAGTTGCTGACGGACACAAACTATGCTATACTGGTTTGATGTCCTTATGTTTGACAATGTCGTAAAATTCTGCCATGTCTCACACGTGTCGAATATCCTTGAAACGACAGCTGTAAACATGTTTGACTGTGAGACGATCTCGACAACTTCTTTTTGCTGTGCTATGTTCTTGCAGAGCAATATCGGAGTGTAACAACACGACCGGATAATAATATGTATGATAAGACGACCACAAACTCATCGTTTCCTCCTTCTATTCTGGTCTTGTTCTCCCCGTCCTTTCTCCCCTTGCTGTCACAACTAATATCCCGTTCCCTGTAATAACTGTAATGATTGGAGAATGCCCTATCTCGCCCCATCCGGCTCTTGCTGCTCCATAATCTCCTGTCATGTCTCCTGGACCTTTTTCCCGTCCCCACTGGACTCGCAGTGAACCACAAACCAACCCATGTTCCTTTTTCTCCCTTCCATTCTCAGAGACCCATGTCGAAGGCGGACTAACCGAAATGGTCAACCCTCCACGAGGACAATACTTCCACGAGAGAAAATGGCAAGAAAGGCACAGTCGTTGACTCTGAGTGCTTCTTTCTACTGTATTCAGAACATGACTTGATTAATGAAAAGAAAAGGTTCCACCCACCCACAACGATGCACACCACCCGCACACGCCTCCCACGCCTCCACTCACCCACACCCCTATTGTACCCCTGTCACTATCCCATCAACGGCCGACCCTCACCTCTACTCCTATCCTTAGTCTAATCTCTCTCCTTGACCCCAGTCTCTGCACATCGTCTGTTCGGTATAAAGCTCGAGTCTCTCCAGAGATCCAAGAGTTCTTTTTTTCCTTCCTTCCTCACCCACACATTCGCTACCAAACAATCACCCTGACTTTTAGTCAATTTCATTCGTTAAAACTTAATCCAAACTTCCAAACCTCAATACCCAACTTTCGAGTTACATTAATTCCTCCCCCCAAACCACCAAATCAGTCAAAATGAAGTTCGCTGCTGCCCTCGCTGTTGCTGCCGCCGCTGGCGTCTCTGCCCACGCCAAGGGCAACGTCACCTACACCACTGAGGTTGTTGAGGTCTACACCACCTACTGCCCCGGTCCTACTGAGATCACCCACGGCGGCAAGACCTACACCATCACTGAGGCCACCACCCTGACCATCACTGACTGCCCTTGCACCATCACCAAGCCCGTCATCACCTCCTCCGCTGTCGTCTGCCACGACTGGTAAGTTTTCCACCTTTCTAAATATCAGAACGTCAACTAACAACTTCTCAGCCCCGTTTCCGCTCCTACCCACGCTGCTGGAAACTCCACCCTCGTCCCCGTCGTCCCTACTGGCAAGCCCGTTGAGCCTACCAAGCCCGGCTCCGGCCCCGTTGCCACCCCTACCTCTGCCGAGGTCGTCCCCACCGCTGGTGCCGGCAAGGTCGCTGCCCTCTCCGGTGCCGGCCTCGCTGGTCTCGTCGGTCTTGCTGCCTTCCTGTAAATCGGCAACTAGCGCGCCTCGCCGCCCACGTCCTACCAATGGTTTCCTATGTGCGGTAATATCTAATCTACGTGGTAGCCTACTCCAGTCTTGGCTGGTTTAGTGCTTTGTGGGAGAGTTAGTTTCATGGTTTATTTTATTCAATCTATTGAATTCAGGATGCAAGCGATCTTTATTTTTCACTTGGCGAATGTATAGACTTTTTATTTGGGATACGAACATACGACAACGGAGAACCGGCATACTTCTGCACTGCTCCATGGAGTCTTTATCTAATGATGGCCACGCTTTGCAGGGTTGAGACATTCTTGTATTTGACATTGTCTCGGTGTTCGGAGGGAACTCGCATATAATTCTGTGCGGTCTTTTTCGAGGGCTGGGAATATAATGTGTTTTAATGCTCTTAGAGCATTCAATGGGACGATTTTTACCTCTGGATCTTTTGCTATAAATCGTCCTTTTTACAACTTCAAGAGACGCATTATACTTACCTGTTCTCGAAGAATTCTGTCACTCCCTACCAGCACTTTGTTTCTCTTCACATATCTCTGGAGGAAGTCTTTGTTGGTCCTCCTGTTGGTCTATTCTGACTTGAGGTCAACTTTGGTATTTATCCTCCTTCTGCTGGACGTGTTTATGGTCTCTTGTCAAGTCGGTCAAACAATGTTGTTGCGAGCCTCGGGAGGTTCTTTATACTATAGTGAAGGCAAAGCAAGCATTGCTGAGAGGCCAGTTTTGGTCCGGCGTCCGTTAAAAACATTCCTTGCGTTCTCTTGTGATTTCGAATGTGAATATAGCGATGGAATGCGGTTGGAGAAAACTGCCGTAAGACAGGTTGGCTTGAGACAGACCGTGAACAATGCGAACAAGAAACGTCATTCGCATGAGTTCCAACTGTCAACCCGGAATTTGGGTACTCGTTGGAATGCTGTCCACGGTAATTTCGGCATTGTATGTCTGTAGGTCTCGGAGTAAGAGGAGTCATTTGACTTCCTTACTTGGAATTCTCTCAATTGCTCATTCATGCATTTATTTACCTGACTCCTCCCATCTGTCTATTTCTACTCTGCCGTGAAATGAAGTCCTGTAATCAAGTACCGTGACTAGTAAGGTAGTTGGTACCTGGGTAAACAGGTCTAGAGTGCGGCTCATTGAGTAAGATAGTTTATACTCTAACAGCCACTCCCGCTGATGTATTTCAATTGGAACGAGTATGATACAGTAGTCTCATCTCTATTTGTCATATTGGACCGACACGACTCTTCGTCGGAGACAACCATCTTGTTTTCCACAACACAATTTGGGTGATATGAGTGTGGGATGGAAGTTTTTTTTTTTCGTATTTCTTGTGTGCATACCCTATGGTACCTTTGAGCCGTGCGCAGAACCACTGTGGACTTATAATCCAGCCCATCAATAATCATGGACTGTATAGATATGCGCCAATTAAAAATTCATGAATCGAAATCGTTGGTTCACGCTGTAGCTACTTTGAGGTTTTGAAATAAATGATGATCAGGTGATCAAATTAAGCAATGCATGTGTGGTTCCGTCACCCTATAATCATTGTCTTCGAGAAAACCTGCCAATGTACCCTTGAAAAGCAGAAACTCACCCTGTTCTCTACGTAAGAAGCAACTGATTACAGTAGCAAAGTATCATGATGGGTTATTTGATGCCGAGACTGAAGTGAATGACCACCAAATTATTCACATCAAGTAAAGTAAATGAGCCGAACCATGACCAACGAATGTCGAACAATTTTATCACAATCTCAGAAATACCCAATACAGTAGAAAACCTCAACTCCTCATTTTTGTTTTATCGCCGGCATTCGGTCCCTGCACCCCGTCGGTAAACATCAACGCCTCCGGGCAAAGGGTGAACGGAACTTGAAGTGGCTTGCCAAAGTGGGAAAGATGGAATGCGGGGGGAAACTGCCCCGCGACCCCAGACGATGGCCCCATAGGCTGGTTGAGCTTCCAAGATAGCACTTGCCTTGCATTTCCTGCTTGCTTGACCTGTTCGCAAAGTCAGCCATAGCCGTGGTAGCGAACAGGAAGGAGCTTCTTTGCCAAGGGTAATCGCCCAGCATTAGGCCGAACATGTTTGGAGGGGAAGCCAAACAAATGGGAAAGGACCTTGGACGTCAATCCTCTGCTCCTACATGTTTTGATTCAACCGAACCTTCAACGTCCATCCTGAGCAGTTTGAACATCTTACAGATAACCGCTCATTGTTTGGCTCCTATCTTTATCCCACATTCTCGCCTTGCCGCTTAGTTGTCATATACATCAGTACCGCAGCCGAACTTACAGCTCAGCTCAACTCAGCTGCGATCAACCATTCGTCATTCTAGCTTTCCATTGATCCACGAACTCCCTTGAGCCTAACTTCCAGCTAACGGCGTCAAAGCCGAAAAACTCCGTAGCCGTCCATACTTAGAACCAGAGTGTCTTCAGGTCACTCTGGTATACGGTGATGCCATGGAGGTCGAGACAAGCCTTCCAGAGAGCCTTGGCTCTAGCATGCTCACGTAGAAGCCTATCACATCTCTCTAGAGTTAGACTCAGCTCTGGATATCTTGGTAGCTCACCACATCTATTCTCTTCGTTGCTACTCCGGTCTGCAGCCCCTCCAAGGACTCGACAGTACACGTCTCAGGCTCTTCCAGATCTTCAGAAAGAAGTGCAAGGTCAAGGCGCAGCACAGTTAGCAGCCATGTCTGACGAGATTCACCACGTACAGGATGAGGTGCTCAAGCACAGCCTCGAGAATCCCAACGACTTCTGGCGTCACCAAGCCGAACACCTCTACTGGCACAAGCCCTTTTCTTCCACCATACAAATGACCCAAAAGACGTTGAAGAATGGAATTACTCATGACAGCTGGGAATGGTTTCCCGACGGGGAGATCTCCACCTGCTACAACTGTGTCGATCGTCATGTTCTTGACGGCCATGGCGACTCTCCAGCCGTCTTCTTCGACAGCCCTGTGACCAAGACCAAGGAAAAGTATACATATCGTCAGCTTCTCCAAGAGGTTGAAACGCTTGCCGGAGTTCTGAGGGAGCAAGGAATTAAGAAGGGAGATGTTGTTATGCTATACAGTAAGTCACGATTTCAGATTTTTTTGTCTTGACAAGACGAAATACCTAATCCTGCATAGTGCCCATGATACCGTCCGCGTTGATAGGCATTCTTGCTATTAACCGACTTGGCGCCATTCATTCCATCGTATTTGGGGGCTTTGCTCCTAATGCCTTAGCCCAGCGTATCGACGCTTGTAAGCCTGTTACTATCTTGACAGCTTCATGTGGCATTGACGGCAACAAACCACCCATTGCGTACCGACCCTTGATCGAAGAAGCCATGCGACTGGCTACACACAAACCGGAAAAGGTTTTGATCTGGCAGAGAGAGCAACTTCCATGGCAACATGACGAACGTTCGCCAAATCAATTGGACTGGCAAGGTCTTGTTGATAGTGCTCGACGCCGTGGTGTAAAAGCCGATTGCGTTCCTGTCAAGAGCACTGACCCTGTGTACATCATTCACACATCCGGTACAACCGGCACTCCCAAGGGTGTACTCCGTGATGCTGGTGGCCATGCTGTTGGTCTGCACCTGTCCATCAGCTATCTATTCAACATCCATGGACCCGGATGCGTCTCTTTTACTGCATCCGACATTGGGTGGGTTGTTGGGCATTCGTACATCGTCTATGGCCCGCTTCTGACAGGCGCTGCAACTGTCTTATTCGAGGGAAAGCCAACTGTGCCTGATGCAGCAAGTTTCTGGCGGGTCGTGGAGGAGTACAAAGTCAACACCATGTTCACAGCTCCTACGGCTCTGCGAGCCATCAAGCGCGATGATCCGGGAAACAAGCTGTTCAATGAAATTGGCAAACGAGGGGGCCTCAAAAGCCTCAGGGCCCTCTTCCTTGCCGGTGAAAGATGCGAGCCCACTCTGATCGACACGTATCAGAAGCTGCTGGAAGATAATGCTGCCCCCAATGCGCACGTCGTTGATAATTGGTGGTCTACTGAGGTCGGTTCGCCCATTACAGGCCGAGCACTTGTGCCTCATGCTGGCAAGCACAGAAAGACAGATGTTCGAGATCACCCTCCACCTCACCTCAAGCCAGGCAGCGCTGGTAAAGCTATGCCCGGTTTTGATGTTCGGGTTGTGGATGACGACGGTGTCGAAGTCGAGAAGGGTTGTATGGGCAACATTGTCTTGGCTTTGCCGCTGGCTCCTACAGGCTTTCGCACCCTTTGGCAGGATGAAGAACGCTTCTATAAGGGATACCTGGAAAGATTCAGGGGTCAATGGATGGATACGGGAGACTCCGGGTGGATCGACCAGCAGGGCTACATACATGTCATGGCCCGAAGTGACGATGTGCTGAATGTGAGCGCACATCGGCTGTCAAGTGGTAAGCATTCCTAATTGTCTCCTTTGCATGCAATTCATACTGACAAAAAAAAAACAGGATCTATCGAACAGGCTATTTCTGCACACCCCCTAGTTGCAGAATCTTGTGTAATTGGTATACCGAATGAGCTCAAAGGCCAACTGCCTTTCGCTTTCATCACTCTCTCTGTGCCTGACCACCCGACCTCGGCAGTACCGGACAAACAACTGACGGCTGAGATCCAAAAGCTGGTTCGTGGGCAAGTGGGCGCGATTGCAACATTGGGGGGTATCATCCAGGGAGAGGCCATGATACCAAAGACGCGCTCAGGGAAGATGTTGCGACGGGTGCTACGAGACATGGTCGAGAACGCTACCCGAGGCGAGCTTGCCAAGGAAGTCGCAGTGCCGAGCACCATCGAGGATGCCTCTACAGTGGAGGTGGCCCGAGCCAAGATCAGAGAATATTTTGATAATGTTTCCAAAGCGACAGTCGGCACAGATGATGGGATCAAGGCGCGTTTGTAGGATGGAGAACCTTGGATGTAATGAGAGTTTGTCCGGATTGGCAGAGGTGGACATGGACATATAAGAGCATGTTTTGTTCTGGGAAGATATCTTGGCTGTTTCTCTGTGTATAGCGCTGTTTATTTTCGACGCCAGATGATTATCTTCCACGTGTTTGAATGATAGAGACATTTGAAGTGTCTTACTCCCTACGCATCGCTGAATCCCCTGACAAGCTTCCCGGTTTCGAATGACAATGACAATAGATTGTAACTCGGCAGGATGGGTGAATCCATATCAGGGGTTGGGCCGTCGCTCTGTCAACTGCTTTCCCAGGCATGAATGATCTGTTCATCCTCACTGGAAGCTTGTGCGACGTTCCCAATCCGCATCATTCCCTCCTTTCACTTTCATTTCAACCCTCAGCCTCGCCTTGATTGTCTCTTCATGTGAACCACACACACCCCGCCGAGTCTGATTCCTACCTTGCTCCTCGCACGCCTCCCCTTTCCGTGCTTTGCCCTACAATCACCGTATGAAAATGTTTCACAAGGTGACAGAACCAAGGCCGGGTTTGGGGGGGTTGTGGTACGGAGGGGTAAAGATGGTCGAGTTAGAGGAGGGACATGGATTGGAAAGGGCGCTTTGGGGCTATTGTTGTGTGCGACGTGTGACAGGGTAAAGACAGCTCCGTGCAGAAGAACGTAAGAGGGAATGAATGAAGACTCGTATAGCAAAATGATCGTACACAGAAACTAAAAAGGTAAATTAGTTCTCGACCGTGTCCGTGAGGACATGTACTCTAATGTATCAATACATGCCTAGCCTTCCCACCTTGAGACCTCGAACCGTTTATCACGACGAGTCCATTCCCTTTGATCAATAAACTCCATCAACGCCACGTATGCATCCACTGTCCAGCTATCCGTGTGTTTCGGATGCAAGATGCGGCAATGGTCTAATACCACAACGTCTGCCCGTCATGAAAACTCCTCCGTAGAAACACCCAAGTAAAGCAGCGCAGGGGAAGCATTTACTTTGATTCTCGGGAGGCAGTGTTGGAGAACAAAGTGTACATGCTCCCTTGTGCCTTGGGGGCAATCTTGGCGTTGGAGAACTGAGCTTCAGGCAACCTTTTGCCATGTTTGAGACTTGCTACTATCCTGAGCATACTGTGTTAGCAAACCCATGGAGGAAGCTCAGAGTCAAGGCGTCCACGGCTTGGGGATATTCTGTACATACCATTCAGCACCAACATACTTGATGCCACGACCTCCAACCTTACGGATCTCCTTTTCCAACTTACTACCCGCAAGCCCACCGCCGGCACCCGCTGAGTGACCGCCAGCTGGGCGCCCCAAGATGACGTGGGTAACTTGCCGGTGGCTTAGGTGCAGTGACATGTGACCTCCATTCTCAGTGAGAATATGTTTGAGTTTGTGATCGGAGATGAGGGGAAAGGTGCTTCCGTTTACATAGACGACGACGCCGTCAAAGATGCCCCTCGGTGTAGGTTCGGACATGTTTTCATGGTCGTGATCTTGTCGTGGCTCATGGTCCTGGGCAGGAGATCCCTCCTTAGTCTGGTTGACGTTACTACAACTCCCCTCATCACCTCCGCTTGCCGTAAGCGATTCCCTCATCGTACCCGGCTTGAAGAGCATATCTTTAACGCTTCTCTGTGCGCGCTCCCTCACGGCCTGTGGTATGAGCACCTTGTGCTTTTCATCGTAGTGTTCAGACCCGGCACCCCAGGTATCACTCAGGCGCTCGCCGCCAGATGAACCTCCACGGAATTGGTTATTAAGCTTACGGTTGCGAGATTGACGCCAGCCGGTACCTGGACGACTCTCGGGACGCTGGTGGCCGGTGGAGGAGGAGTTCCATGGGTCGAAGGAGGCACCGTAGGTAGGAGCGGCGGCCTTGGGTACTGGGAGTTTTGGGGAAGACATTCCTTGGGTTCCGTTTTTCTTTGGGGGGGTTTCTAGTCCCCGCCACTTTACCTTTGGAGTTGCGTAGGGTGAGAGTTTTGAAGGATTGATGGTATGGTTTCTTTGACAACAGTTGAGTTCCCTTCTTTGATTCTCTGCGTGATAGTGTTAATAAAATCCCGGCGCAACGTCAGAACGCTTCCAGGGTTAATATGGCGCCAACCCTGGTGTCTTGTCCATCTGTGACAGTAGCAAACTTGACACACACAACATCTCAGGTGCCTTGGTGTCTTCTTTCATCTTTGTGGGCGCTTTGACGCGTGATGGGTCAGGAATGCCACGTCTTTGGTCATTGACTCGTGCACGTTGCCCCTCCACTTAGGCGCGAAGTCACATGAGCACGATGAGGTATGGCAGGTGCAAGTGCAATTGAGCCATCAACCAACTTAACCTGGAGGAAGGACAATTTAGGGAAAGTCGGTCCTACATGGGAAATGTTAACGACGTCTCTTGCAAGATATTTTAGTTTACAACCTTCACGTAACTGTCTTTTCCTCCTTACATGCTTCTTGTAGTTTATCTGTGCTGGTCAAAAAGACCTCGACAACCAGCAAGGGCAAACGATTATAGAAATGTTGTATAGGACAGAATCTCACCCTCAAGGTACGATCACCATCGAAAACAGGCCCCTGCCCTAACCTGTACCTCCAAAGTCAATCTCTTAAAGATCTCACGTCTGCCACCCCTTGTTCTCGTACTTCCGATGCATGCATACGATACATGTGCAGTTACAGGTCATACCACATGAACAGGATTTACGGACGAACAAGAAGAAGAAAGTACAATGCCCCCGCCGTTGTCGTCTGGAGAATTGAATGCAGAGAAGCTAACCTGCTGCATTCCGATATGCAACCCATCTCATAATCCTATTCATGTCGGCCAGTTTACTTACATTGCGTATTGGTAGTATACAGACAACCAACACTCGATGCGATGCACCGAAACTCACACTCATTACCTGATCGTTGGTTTCGTCCCACGCCAATGTTACAATTGAGTACCAAGATATTGGTCAATTGAACATCATGGCAGAAACCCCAACAAATCGACAATCTTCTCATCTCAACTCTACATCCTTGATCCCGCAGTCGCCCACTCGCATCCATTATTGTCCGAGAATCATACCATGGTACGGCCAACCTCCGTCCTCCTTCCGTCCATGACCCTGCGTGATATTCCCTCGAATCCATCCATTGCCGACCACGAACCGAGTGGATAATCCAACTTCCCCGCTCCATGTACTGTGGGATTATCTCGGGGTATCCATGACCAGAGTGGGATGAGGTTCAAAGGCCGCAATGACCAGTCAATCATCGGATGATATGTTGTTTCTCAAGCTTCTGCTATTCCAAGCTCGTTTCAGGTTTCTTCTTCTGGAGCATTACAGTGACGACAAGAACAGGGAAATCCTCGCACAGGTAGGTGCTGTAGCTGTTGATCGTTGACAAGCCCACTCTCTGTAAATCATCATTCACGCATACGTATGCGCATCATAACACTTGCAGTTCACATCCCCGCCCCCATCAAACAAACGTTACAAAACATTAGCCGACTGTTGTTACTGAGTGTCTACATTAAATGTTCAGGAACCTAAAGGAAAACGCTCAGATTGACTGATCGCACATACGCATGGCTCATCAAATCCAATCCCCCCCTCGAGTACCTAGGTCTCCGTCTCCCGCTGGCCAGTAAGCCACAGCACGTCCAGAGGGAAAGGTCTAGAGTATGAATATCGCCGCCGTAACCCAGCAGATTACTGCCATGCCCATGCGAGATCTGTCATGAGAAAGTAGGTATCCATGGTATGGTAGGCCTGCAAACGCGCCGGTCCTATGCACACATGCCTCATTGTAACCTGACAATATGAGGAGGGCGATGCATGATTGACTGCCAGGTCAAGCCGCTCACATCCCAACGTCTATCAGTCGCCGTTGTTATCTCACCTGACCTAACAGAGGGACTCCCATTCAATAATCAACAACCCACCAAACTCTGCCATATTGTCCCTCCAAGATAACCTAGACCTTGGCATGTGTTTGGAGCAGATTGGCTGTAGCATCTATAATCTCTCTACAAGTCAGAGACAAGCATCCACCACATCCACAACGTTGTACTCGACTCGTGATGGCGGCTGTTGTGCATGCAGTCGTCTGCGCACTCCAGAGCCTTTCTCATACATTAGCTGGCAGGTGGATAATCTAGCCATGTGTGCCGTCCCGTGCCATGCCATGCCATATCATGGCCATCCACAACCCTTCATCCCCAGTCCCCCTCCCTCTCTTCCCACCCGTGCATGCGTGCGTACGTGCTGGCCCGGGAAGACTAATGTAGGCGGTACTGTACATGTGCGTAGCAACACCTTAACTAGATCTTCGTTTATTCCTCCCTCGTATGCACCTATTTGTTAATCGTCCAACTGACATGTACAATTCACCCACAACTCAGATCCCCTGGTTCATGGGGGTTTCTTCCGATGCGTAAACTTGACCCTTTCTAATCTTCCCGGATTGTCAATCCGAATGTGGTTTGCGACGCGAATCGAAGGGAGGCCTGGTCTTTGTCCTCTCTCAGCAGGCCCCTGCTCTCTTGACAGCAACAAGCCCCCCCAGCCTCCGATTTTCCCTCATGTACAGAGATCAAGTAATTGAGGTGCTGTACTGTAGTAATGGCATGGTGGTATGGGTAGGGCGCTCTTGAGCCGGGACCGGCTCGGGCTACACAAACGAATTTTGTCCCTCTGTTACCCTACCGTAGCAGCAGAGATTGTTCTGTGGGATGGATCTGTTTTAGCCAATGCGGAGTACATGATGCCGTTGAGCTCCAGTAAATCGACAGGGGGCCTGGCAGCCGAGCGGAGATTCTGTTGGCCTACCCGACTCTACATCGACTCTGGTCTTGCTGTACTGCAGCATTATGTATATCTTTCAGTTGTTTCTTCTTCTCCCTCGATACTTTCTAGCAGGGGCACCCATGAAATGACCCTAGGTGAGTTGGCAAGGGGGACGTGGTGCTGCTTTTACAGTACTGTACAGAGGACATCAGGATTTCCTACTTGCAACCCCCATGAAAGCGCTGCACTGTACCGTGTGTAGTGAGTTGATCAAGGAGCAGGGGGAGGGCGTTGCTCTAAACACCACGGCAGAGTACTGTGACATGCTGCGCTCCGGACCTCCAAATGCCTTGGTGGGGAGAGTAGCGGTGAGTATGCCACTAAACCTCACTCAGTACTTTTGGGG
Organism: Fusarium penzigii; assembly: GCA_013623535.1. Taxonomy (NCBI): domain Eukaryota; kingdom Fungi; phylum Ascomycota; class Sordariomycetes; order Hypocreales; family Nectriaceae; genus Fusarium; species Fusarium penzigii. The sequence continues at coordinate 31,071 of JABFFC010000037.1, forward strand.
ACACAAGGACACGAAGCGAATACTGTATTCTGTAGCAGCTCGAATACACACAGTCAGCCCGAGGAGCATCTTCCGATGTCGTTGGGCATTCGATGAGCCCTGGCTGATAATGATTTGGCGTCGTTACCAGAGCATGTAGATAACACAGATCAACAAACGCACAAATTTCCATCCTAGCCTGGAGTCGACCAAGTGATATGCACAGTACTCGACTTATCTCGAAGGGTGGGAAGAGACAAAAATAAGCAATGGAGCGAACTAAGCGCTGCCAGATCGCATCGTGGGGAGGGAGACTGTCAAGCATCGCGGGCAGCGGACAATGGACAACGGGCAGTTGGTGGGCGCAGCGGCCTTCAAGTGGGACAGGGGGTTCGCTATTCAACGTTGATGATGGACCGACCAGGTCATATTCACTAGTACTGGTACTCTGGTGGTCCGATAATGGACGAAGAAACCCGGAGCTGATTCACTGTCGCCGCGGATGAGATGTTGGATATTGTAGCTGTACGCACACCAGTGGCAAGGGCCTCATTCTCTCATCCCAGTCCTTACTTAACGCCACACCGTGTAAAATGACGGGATAAAATCCAACGACGGCCGCTATTCCATCGTGTCTGGCCCCCCTCAACCTCATGGCCCAATACTAAACACCAGCGTCAGTCTCCACCATGACAAGTCTTTGTTTGTTGCTGTTGAGCACTAAACGCCATTGATCACCTGCTGAACTGGATCGAAAAAATCTTCTCGTGACTGCGTGTCGCTGCCGTTCCAGATATTCCATATGGACATAGGGTGACGAACAATGCCCAGAACACTGGTCGAAATATCCTCTAGGACTAGGCGAGTTGAACGAGACTGGAGGGGGTAACGTTAGAAGGCTGCATCACACACTGATGCCTCTCAGTAACCGTGTTTGTGTGTGTGGTGGTCCTAGTCCACGGTCCCAGTTCTGGTGGTGTGGTCGAGACGTGGTGAGCTCTCATTGGATTGGTATTTTGCATCCGGCCCTGAGAACAGAGGCACCACCATGCTGAGGATGCTCAAAGTTTAGGTAATCCGACACCAGGTGTGGAACTGGGTCAACTTTAGGAATCTAGATCTGGTTCGTATCAAAAGTTGTGATTCTCCCTTGACAGCTGCCCATTGTCCGTCGTGCTGATGATTTTGGCCCAATTGACAGTCTAGGTCTGGAGCAGGTATGTCGGAGGCCGATTGGCAGTCGCTCGAGTTTTGCTAAGTACCTAGTCTCTTGTTGAGTCCATCTCGGCCAGAATCCAAACACCCTCGATGAGGCATGTTTGTTGTGGTATAAGATGAAGAAAAAACAACTCAGCACCAGGTCACAATTTTCATTCATTCTTGTGCCATTCCTAACTCCCATCTGACGTCGAGAACGAACGGGTAGGATAGCACCAGCTTCCCCTCTCCAGTTTCATCGTTGGTCAACATGATTAAGCCAGCTGGCGGAACCGGTGTGCTAGGGAGATGGATGACTCTAGTGCTCAGAAGAGGATAGTTCGGTAGCTAGGAGACTTGGGCCGATCCCTGGTTGAGCTAGGATAATTGAACAGCGACTGAGATGGGGGGCAGGGTGATGATTGGTCAAGCCCGTTGAGAAAGGCTGGGTTCTCTGTTTGCTTTTTACTCTTTCTTTTCTTTCGACTACCCCGGCCGTCCACGCGTTCAGGGCAGACCCCAGTTCGCTGTTCCCGATAGCATCGCGTTTCTCATTGGATATGTTCTAGACGTGCACTACATAGCCGCTGTGCAGGATGCAAGTGCTCAAGCCAACATGATCCGCTCGCCATCCCTGCCGGATAGAGGGCCTATGCTGCTTAAGTTCGAAAGCCAACTGCAGGGACTGAGGGACGTGCATTACGATCGTGAGATAACACTCCATCTAACAGAGGATGATTGAGGACATCGGGAAAAATAAAATAAAATAAAATCAAGCGCAGCCTTCCCGGGAGCCTGCAGAAGCCATATGGGCACAGAGCGTCGAAATAGCGAAGGGGCAACATGCATAGCATAATTCAACCTCTGCTCCATGATACGCTCTCGCCGCAGAATTGAGGCAAGTCCAGTTCGTAGGCTGAGTTGACCGTTCTGGTTTCGACCCAACTACAATCTTTGAAGAAAAGCCAGACAAGTGAGAGGCCCAGGAAATGAAGGGGCTTCGTGTCTTGAATGAATTGATGTTAGATGCTCTGATGCGAAACGAGACTGGAGTGCTCTGCCATGTGCGAATCTCAACAATTGAAATTGCTGCTCTCTACAATGCTTGTCGACTACCAATTGTTAAGCAGAGCAGCGACATCGTCGAGTGCCACTCTCGAAGAGTGATCAGTGCATATCCGGCTTCACGCTCCGGCTCAAATTCTAATGCAGGTGAGGCTTGTCTTCTTTTTCAGTGGGTAATAGAGAATACACGCCTGGCCTGAATGAACAGATCACTGAGAATCTTTCATGAGGCTTCCAAAATCCTCCGAGTCAGCTTGTTTCAGCCGAAGCCAGGCACTGACAAGTGTCAAGCGCATCTGGTTTCGATACTGTTGCTACCCCGAGATGTACTTGCGAGTTGACCCGTCTAGGACGTCTCCATAACGTTGTTCTCGGGCGTTCGGGTAGATTTCATGTTTCTTGTCATGAAGCATGGCCTGTTAGATCTCGATGGTGCCATGGCGTTGAGAAAAAAGCAAGCAGGAATCCCTTTGTGAAGAGTCGTCAGCCCAAACCAGGCGGGCATATCCGATTCAAGATTGTAGACATTCAGCCCCCCAATTAACAGAGCGGGGCAGAACTGCGTCTCGTACATAGCAAGCTCTTGTCCATTGACGTAAACGAGACCTGTGAGACAGGAGTGGGCTAGAATTCTTGGTTAAGAGGGAATAAGAAAGTGAACCGCTGTGGTAGATTCCCACTTGAGTGTCTTCTAGGGATGCGCTGGCGAACTAGGCGGACACTCGTGGTCGTGGTGGACACTTTGCATCTCCAAGTGAGACAGAGGAGGCTGGCATGGCAGTAGCGCAGGACGGCCACCCTTACAATCGCCTGAGTCTGATGGTTCACATTGACGAATGTGGCTGACCATGTGCCCTCTGTCAAAACGTGCTGGTCCAGCTATTGCAACCAGTCAGGGACAGCCAGATGTCAGGTGTGCAGCGTATCAAAAAACGAAATGGAGCCCGCTCCAGCCATCAGGTTGATATTGTGTTGAATAACAACAAAAACGAGAAGCAACCCTTGTGAGCTGAGCTGATTATCGGGGTGCCGTAATTGCGTGGATGCGAGTAAGACTGGGTGAATATATCCGGGCTGCTCACACTCAGCTCGGATTTATTTCATTTCAACTCGATGGAGTGAGGTTGAGGGGGGAGAAAACGCTCAATGCTCCACATGGTCAGTGAAGTCCACTATTGGCTCAAAGAACATGGTGGTTCATGACTGTGAACATGCTAGCCGCCACAATCGGGCTTTGACATGGAACTATACTGGACTGTAGCCATTCTTGAAAAATGATAGACATGAGTTGATGTCTTGGGGGTGCTTCATTCGATCGACAATGAAATGTGGATTTTGAAAGGTGGAGGATCTTTTTGCGGGCTGCGGCACATATCACATATCGGGGAATACGGCAAGTACTGGTACTCATGTTGAATTAGCTGAAGCAGGTAGGTACAGTACATTGGTCACGGACTGGGGCATCTATCCCATGCGCCTCCTGGAGTTCCTTGCCATCGATTACAATTTTACCGTACAGGACAGTTTAGTGCAGCGTTCCTTCCCGTCAGCAGATAATCCTAGCAATGTACATTAGAACATGTGTCTAAAAGGAACGAGGATCATGGGAAGTGCTACCTTGCAAGACTGAGCTGGAGGGTATTTTGAAAGGCTGGGCGCCTAAAAGAGCGCATTCGTGAGATACATGTCCTTTCCTGGAGATGATTGCGAATTAGAACCAATCTTCCTGTCTTGAAAGCTTTGCTTTTCCTTGTTTCCACTTTGAATGCGCAACTTTCCCGCAGAAACCTTCAGACGTGGGCCATCAACAGCAATACAGCAAAAGGTCTTCAAAAGCAAAGTCGGACTGGTGGTGCGAGTAGGCGGAGTCCACACGCCCACTGAGGGCCGAGAGGATTCAAACCTCGAAGACTATACATGGATCGACGAGTTGCAGCAGCCCCAATCAACGCTGTCGAAATATCTATCTTACAGAAGCCACCTGTCAGGAAGTGAGAAAGAAAACATGGATATGTAAACTTGGATAATGCTGTTAAGATGAGGCCAGGTTCCTTGGGTACCTGCGTTGATCTTGCCGATAACCCTGCTTAGCAGCATCGGTGGACCATGACTGCAACTCATATGATCCATATCGTGGTGAAGTCTAGATCAAATGGCTGGTTGGCTCACTGTTCCCCCATTCTTTGAAACTCCCATGTCCACAGACCCCTTCAAGTTGAGGACTTTTCAATCTGGCAAGGATGAAACCCCCATTCGCGAAGCAGGGCGTGGTCAATGAGAGGTGGCTGGAGCGTCAGTCTCTTCAGCCCACTATAATGCTGATTGATTCTCATTTCCAACCTCTTCATTGTCGACAACTGGGATAGGTTTGTAGTCGTTGACAAAATAAGAACGCAGTAACGAGACCGCAACAGTGGGACTGTACAAGGGTATCTCTACCCCCCTGCAGTGCTTACTTTAGCTCTGTAGTCTGTCTGTGTGGTGATGCGACGCGCTTGACTGCACGTACGATGCTAGATAATCTTGATAGATGCTGGCCGAGGAGTTTACTGAATGTGATATCCTTTTGATCCGATGAAACATCTAGGTCGGGCACGACCATCCGGGTATCGATAATTCTGAGTTGTTAGCCACAAGACTTGTCATATCTCAACTAAGGACTAATATCTTAGTCTTGTGTCTGTTGTCGCGATCAATGTCATTATCATGCGTTGACTCTATCTGACGCGAATATTAGCTAGCACTATTGGGTCCAGATGGTCAACAACGTTGGGGGAGGCATGTTGAATGAAGGAGGTTGGACAGAGGCGATGATCTGTTGACATAAGTCGTCGAGGCTGGCTAATTCCAAGCTCTGAATTGTTACGTGGTCAGCGGCGCATGCAGACACAACCAAGTTTCTTCAAACATGATGCGGAATATGCCGCCAATCTCGGGCTCATTGATCAGATTACACACCGAGGACAAGGGCCGATAGTATGAGAGGTTCATGGAGATTGTTGCAATATGCAAAATAAATGCACAAATTTGTGTTGAGCGCGAGAAAGACAAATACCGTAGGTCATTGGCGTAATTCAGGGAGAGTTTATTAGTATCTATTCATGCGACTTGGAATATTGTAGACTCATGATTCACACTTGCCTCCAAGATGGCCCTCTCGGACCTGGCGTAAAGTTAAAAAAAAAAAAATTGCTTCAGTGAGATTTTTGGAAGGCAACAAGGATGTATGTTGCCGGCAAGTGCAAAAAGGAAGAATGAGTGGGGGGAAAGCTCCAAACAATGGAAGATGGCCCACCGCTCTTGCAAGTTTGAGTTCAAGCCTCTCATTGTTTTCCTCCACGCTCTCTCATTGTCAAATTTGACGCTAAACTAGGTAGCAAATTTCTTAGACAAGTCACCAAACTCTCGTCTCGTCACATCTCGTTGACTTGTCGAATTTCACCTTATCGATCTGCTACTACAGTACTTAGCGAGCGGATAGGCCGGGAGCTGTGCATATTGTGCCTGTCTGTGCATTAGACATGTGCATTAGGCCTTGTCAATTGACCCTGCTTGCACTTATGCATCTTGCATACCTTACCTAAGTGTCCGCACAATGGAGCCAATATCTATCTGTACAGGAGTGCAAATGCATGGCTGTGTCCGCCATGATATGCTAGATCAGCGGCATGAGATGCGTCTAGTGGTTGCTAATATGTATGGATTCTCCTAACCATCGACATGAGAAAGGATTAGCATATAATGCTATCGAAGACCCAGGACATTCAGACCACGAGCTGTTTCTCTCATCTTTGCAATTCTCGGTTCGAAAATAAATGCATCACTTCACCATTCTGTTCTCGCTCACCGCTCCGTGGTCTTGCTATATCCACCAAAACGCCATCCCAGCCTAGAGTTGGGACACTGGATACACATGTCCTGATTTTTGTGGCCAAAAAGACGCCCCTCACATTATTTTAACAAATGACGGAGGCTCTTTTGTGTCAGGAGTCTTTCACAACAGAGCCCTGTATGGACTGTCGAGATGTTCAAAACGCCCAAGCGAATACCCAGAACAAGCCATGGTACTTTTGGGTAATTGGGTAATAGAGAAGAACAAGAACATGCCGTGGCTTGACCTTCAAGCATATGATACCTAGTGTAGAGAAAAGTTCCTCGAACCCCTGGCCTTGGACGAGTGGCGTGGCTGGAATAATGCCAGCAATAGTTATGGTCAACAAGTGAGACTCGGAGTTTGAGATGAGCCAAGGAAATGGAAAAACAAACAAGAATGCGCGCCCTGTCTTGTTCTGTCCCGTCAGGCGCCTGAAGACCTTCTGCCGAAAGTACAGTATTTTCTCTTTTGGCTGAGGGTTTACCAAATATGGCAACTGCTTGACTGACTCCCGAATCTTAGGATCCATTTTCCAACCTAGAAACTAAGTTCCTTTGTGCGCCGAAACCCCGAAAAACATGTGGACAGTGGTCGTCGACCTCGGGCTCAACAAAATACGACTTAACAAATCCCTAGGCTATTCCCCCCTTCATGCCGAATTACGGAAGGGGATGTGAGACATGCTCCTCACAAAGTGGCTCGTCGAAACCGCCACAGCGCATGTACAAATGGATCTAAGGCCAGGCACAGAGAGCTTCCTGGACAAGCAAAAGCATCGCTCGCTGAAATCATCAGCAGATTGATGAGTCCGGGCTGGCCTTGATGACGCCTCTGCACTGTGCCCACACCAACTTTGGCCGTATCTATGGCGGGAAGACTTGCGAGGTTTTGTTGCTCAGGTCCATTGATTAAGTAAAGTGTCGTCCCGAGAAAGCCACCCATCCCAGGCCAGCGAGCCCCATCGGCGGCTTTGCTTTTACTTTGCTTTACTTTGGTGCTGGCCACCACCATCCCGACTATTCTCTATCGAGGCGGGGGCGAGACAGTCCAGTCACATCGGAGGGGGAGAAAGACCGACGGGGTCCCAGGAGTCACCACAAAAGAAGGCCCAGGTTAACTGGCTACTGGCCTTTGGTTACTTGGCACCAGCGGGCGCCAGGCTTGTACGATTGTGCCCGAGATCCAGCGACCGGGATCTGTGAGATGCTGGTTATTCCCTCATCAAGGTATGAGCAGTGAACAAGGGAATCCACAGTTGGTCGAGGGTCCCTCATGAGGAGGTTGGAGAGCTGAAAGAAATGGGTCTAAAGACAAGGGCAAAGCAAAGATGCAAACCTCAATTGCTTTTCTGTGTAAGGACACTGAGTTGATTCGGGTTTACATGTGAGCCAGCTCAAAATCCATATTCAATCTCCTGCCGAGGTGCTGAGTGAATGAAGAGATGGAATTGCTGATCCTCTCACCGATTCATCACGTAAGATGTCGGGTGGAAGTTTTCGGACTTTGGCAGCCCCATTGTTCCCATTGTCGTTGAACTGAACCCCTCTTTCCACTATCCATCTCGAGGACCGGCCAGGTGCCCGGTAGTGTGCCGTTCGGTTCCGTTACCTGGAAGACCTTGGATACCCAAATACGAGATTGGCCTGGTTGTACGTTACGTGACTGATGCAACGGATTCACTGCCACGGCATTTGTCATTTGTAGCAGCATCGCACCCAAGCGTTACCCAAAGTTGGATGGGGATTTCCTTCGTTCGCTTTACCGTAATGGTATCGGTTTCGGCATCTCTTGAGTTGGGCTAGTTGACAAGAAATCCCATTGACGCGCCGTTGATGCTAGCCAACGTCGACATGTTTCAAGAATGCTCGGAAATATTCCTAGAAGAAACCCAATCGCCATCAGCATCCACTAGTTTAACAACCTTGAGGTATTATTGATCCAAGTACAGTAGCCATCCTTCATCATGACTACGAAGCCAGTACTGTACTGTACGATCACTATCCTGCACAACAGCTCTGTTTTAGTGCCGTTTTCTTTTTCCTTCTCCTTCTCCTTGTTCTTCTTTTCCTTTCGACCCATCCATTTTGTCCATCCATCCATGCCAAAGCAACCTCGGCGCCAGGTACCAAGAGGTTGTGGCTCACACAGTGCTGTGCCGCAATCTTTAAGGCCTAGGGCGGAAGGAGCGCGCGAGAAGGATGAGAGGGGGGAGGAGGGGACAAATGGCGCGAAAAGGCAACCACAAGACACGACATGGACACGACCACGACAGCGAGCACAACACACCCTTTCAATCCATGTTATGGCCCTATGGATAGTGTATCCATTTCGCGAAACAGCTCCTCTCCCTTTCCTTCCATTTTGTTTTTACTTTCTCTCCCATCGGTCACATATGACAGCTGAAATTCTTAAAGGGACACTAACCCTATCGACGTGATGCGGAACAAAAGGATCACAGCAAGGACAGCACAGTACTGTACATGCACAGAAGGAAAAAGCAAATGGGTGTACTACATTGCAAGGGCAGCGGACACGGCTTGAAAGAGTAGAAAAAGGAACAGCCTGGGATGTCTTCCGGGAGGAATGGGGAAAAGCAAAACCATCATCGAGAGCGCTGACCCCAGCCCCAAGTTTACAGCCCTAGCCCACCCAGCCTAGAGTATTCCAGTGCGGGCCACAGGGCAACAGGGGCCCAGGGTGTGCCAAATGCCCTTGCAAAGATCCCCGCCCCAGGAGCAAATCATGCTGCCAGTACTGACCGCGGGCACCGTCCTAGAAGGGCGTGCTGGCGCCAAGTGAGCAGTGGCTGCCAGGGGGGAAGGAAAAACAAGACCACCAAGCATCATCGCTCCCGTCCATACATTTTTACCATGGAACAATCGTCTGCTGGGTTAAATCTGCAGCCCACTTCGGGTGTGAAAAAAAGAACTGTATGGTTCTTAGTGTTGTCTCTGGTTGTATAATATGTGATGCACTCGTGGCCCTTGTTCCTCAAGGGATTGTTATTGTACATGGCTTTGAAATGATTTCCATCCTTTCAAAGCATGGGGGAGATGAGAGGGATGGCAGGAAAAAGAAGAGACATCTTGACAACATGACACCCACGGCCTTGAACAGGTCCCCTACAACTCCAGACCTCTCCCGCACGCCAGCAACAACAGCAACGTCCATCAAAGATCCCCATGATCAACCACCACCGCCTCCGCTCTCCTACTTTGCCCCCGGTCTGGTACGACATTATTCTGCCCACCCCCTTCCCCTCCTGTGATCCCCCCAGTTGATACACCCTCTGCACCACCCACCATGACATGCTCCGGGCACTCGCAGGCAGGATGTAAAAAGGGATGCACATCAGGATGCTTATA